>JACVEI010000111.1:0-43009 GCA_018115615.1 Pestalotiopsis sp. DP-2020a | reverse complement strand
AAAAAAAAAAAAAAAAAAAAAAAAAGTTTCCCATGCTGCTGCTTTCTCACCTTATCGAAAAGAGATCCCCCCGAACTTTTGTTTCTGCACATGCTCATTGAACATCGAGCTCCAGATTGTCTACTACGTAATATTTTCTACTGATCATCGATTTATACGACATACGAACAGTTCTTTTCTGCTTCGTCGCCACCCCGAACACCGAGAGAAAGAGATTTTCCCCATCGAAAAGAGATCCGACTTGCGACACACATACCCATGGGCTACAGGTAGCACAAGAGAACCCGACCTCTACATACACACGCAATCCTACAGCAGCTGCGATCGGCGCTGCCTGGTCTGTCTGGACGGCTCATAGTCCTCCCCCTCGGAAGTCCTCAAGATGGCGTCTTCGAATGAGCACCGTCAGCGCATCCCGATACCATCCAAGCAAAACCCGATACCTCAGTCCCGCGAGCTCGGCGCCGTCATGCCAGCTCCCACAGCCAAGGAATCGCCATTTTCGAAATCATGGCCGCATCTCGTGGCAGGAGGGTATGTCTTGTGCTCCCCATTCGCCCGCCCGTAGTACTACTGCCCAGCAGAACAGCCAAAAGCTAACAACGGTGTGCGCCACAGCATCGGAGGCACAACGGCAGCCGTCCTGACCGCCCCGCTCGACGTCCTCAAGACCCGTCTCCAGTCCGACTTCTACCAGGCCCAGTTGCGCGCCGCCCGTGAGGCCATGGGCCAGGCCCGCCTCGGCCCCCTGCGCTCCATCACCTACCACACGGCCGAGACGGTGCAGATCCTGCGCGATGTGCACCGGCTCGAGGGCACGCGCGCCCTGTTCAAGGGCCTGGGCCCCAACTTGGTTGGCGTGGTGCCGGCCCGCGCCATCAACTTCTACGTCTACGGCACCGGCAAGCGGGCGTACTCGGCATGGACGGGGCTGGACGCGACCAACCCGGTGGTGCACCTGGCCTCTGCTGTGACCGCTGGCATGGTCACGGGCACGGCGACCAACCCCATCTGGCTCGTCAAGACGCGGCTGCAGCTCGATAAGAACAACGCGCAGCGCAAGGGCGACATCTCGGCCCGCCGCTACCGCAACAGCTGGGACTGTATTCGCCAGACCCTCCGCAACGAGGGCCCCACGGGCTTCTTCAAGGGCCTCAGCGCCAGCTACCTGGGCGTCTCGGAGAGCACGCTGCAGTGGCTCCTGTACGAGGAGATCAAGGCGAGGCTCAAGCTGCGCGAGGAGAAGCTGGTCCTGAGCGGCCGCGAGAGGACCTGGTGGGATCACACCGTCGCCTGGACGGGCAACTTTATGGGAGCCGGTGCCGCCAAGGGATTGGCCTCGGTTCTCACGTATCCCCACGAGGTGAGTCTCGGGAGAAACAGCCCACAGCAGCCATGGCTGGTTGGCTGAGCTGGCAAGACTAACTCTCTTCTCTACACAGGTCGCTCGAACACGATTAAGGCAGGCACCGATGGCCGACGGAAAGCCAAAGTACTCCGGTCTCGTACACTGCTTCAAGTTGGTTTGGAAGGAAGAGGGCTTCATCGGTCTGTATGGTGGCCTGACTCCTCACCTCATGAGGACCATTCCCTCGGCCGCCATCATGTTCGGCATGTACGAGGGCATTCTCAAGATCTTCAACACCCAGGCTTAGACAATCGCGATCGATCACGTACGGAACAACCGACCTAGCAAATCACCAATATTCGGCAATATTGGATAACTCTTTGCCCATCGGCCACGATGAAAACAAGACGAACAAACCATCCTTGTACTATACCTCGAATTCCAAAGCAAGCACATTCATTCTCCTCGCCAACAGAGAGGTCATAAAAGAAAAGGGGCTTGATATATTCCCGACGGTCTCTCCACACCACACATGTACAACAAATCCACTGTATCAACAGCAGGCCCAGATATAGATCAAAACTAGAGCGCGGCGATACGAATGGTTATGGAACCAAACACCCAGCTTCTATTCTAATTCTGGCATACAACGGCGTTTCTCGGGGCAAAGGGCGGCAGAAAAAAAGAGCAATCGATTTCCAGGGAGGGAGCAGCATCATTCTTGGGGGATGGATATAACGAACCCAACCGGTCCATGTAAGAATATGACGAGAATGAGTATATATGGTACATCTACACTCGGTGGAATTCTCAAGGCATGCTCGAGCCAAAAGTCCCAGCAGGCGACATGGGATTTCACAATAGGACAGCTCGCTCCGCACGAGTATTGTATATACGTGTAAAGCAAAAAGAAGAAATCAATTGAGCATGGCTATGACGCCGGAACAAACAAAAGCAGAATACTATGCATCGGGCGAACCACGACCAAGACGACACGGAAGAGACTCATGTCCGTGGCTTTCGTGATCCATCCATCCATCCTCATCAAACTTGGCAGCATTTTTCCTCCTCTCCGGCTAGTTTCGGTTGATTTAAAGACAAGAGCCCAACCTGTTCGGATTCTTTTCGTACCGGCCTTCATATCGTGGAGACACTCTCCCAGTCGTCCTTGGTCGCTTGAATGCCACCGAGCTGAGCTTCCGGCGCACTATACGATGGCGGTGGCTTCTTGCGCAGCTTTCGTGTCGCGCGCCCGCTGGTCGACCACGAGTCGAATAGGCGCAGTCACCAGGCGTTGCGATCCCAGTTAGGGTCTGTTTTTTTCCCCCCAAAGCAGGAAACCATTAGCAGATGCTCATACAAAGTGGACGTGTACGTGAACGTGTGTGTGCGCAGAGAGCAATAAAAACCACCTACCCTGAACGAAGGCGGCCAGGACCTTGCTGCCGGTCTGCAGGAGGGGGTGGCCGACGACGATCTTGAGGAACTTCTCGAGGCCCTGGCGGCGGTTCTCGATGACGTCGTCGCTGAAGCGGTTGGTGAAGACCTTTCCCGGCAGCGGGGGGATGGTGACGCGGGCGCTCTCGCGCTCGAGGATGTCGCGGAAGTACTCAAAGTCGCTGTAGCGGCGGCGCACCGTCGACTGGCGCAGCTTGAACGACGGGATGTTGGTCCGGCACAGGATCTCGTAGTCCGTGTACATGCTGCGGCCCATGCCGTGGGTTCGCGGGTTGCGCACCTGTTATGAGAAGAAAGTCAGCCTGTGTGATATGTGTCGCGGCGCATCGCGTATACAGCCAGCTCTTTTGCTCTAACCGCTCCGCCTGCTACTCCAAGGGCTCTCTTCGTGTTCCCTTGATTTGACTGGCTGCTGGTCGCTCCATCTAGGGCATCTTCTTACCTCGATCTCGAGAAAGTTCTCGGGCGGGCCGTAGATCTCCTCAAAGGACTGCTGCCGGTTGTCGGGCATGGACTGGATGATGGGTCGCGACATGCTGGCCATGCCGGCCATGCCGCGGGGCGAGGCCGGCGACTGTGAATTTTGCGAGGCCATATCGGGAGGGCTTGCCTGTCAGGTAGAAGAGAGGGAAGATGGGACGACGACTGGATGGGGCGGTCGATAAAGTGCCCGTTACCGGCGTTTGCGGGCGCCCGTGGGATTGTCGCCCGGGGATGGTGGGGTCCTTTTGCTCAACCGGGTGGGAGAGGATCGCCCGCTTGTCTCTGCTGTAGCTTTCCTTGGTCGTCGCTGAAGTCCAGCCTGGTCGGATCGCCCGTCGACTTCGGCGCTGGGGTCGCGTGAGAGGTATTTTCCGAGGGAAAGTGCTCGTGTCGCTGGACGGGGGGTGGTCCTGTAGCTTCTGTACGAGGCGTGCTTTTTTTTTTTGGGGAGTGGTCGGTCGGTCTGGTCTGGTCGTCAGGTTGCGCAAGAAGTGGGTTTGGAACTAGGTAATAATAAATAATAAATGTACCGTTTGAACTTGGCCCATTCAGACCCAGACTGGCACTAAAAGCTACGCGCAAATCATTCACGAAATGTCCCCGCGACAAGTCAAGTTCGCCTGATCGTTTGGTGGGGGCATCAATTCAGTGAGGGGTTGGAAAGAGTGGGATGGACCGCCAAAAGAGAGTTGAGGTTATTCACGTAAGAGAGCTGGATTAGTCTCAGTTCATGCATATTATTAATTATATACTATTACTTACACTTGTGCATATTCTCACTTTTAGTCTTTCCAGTTGGTCGAGATGCAACATGCTTTTACATCCTTTCTCGGTTCGATTTGTGATGCGGACTTGGACATACCATGTGCATTTCTTATCGGGATCTTCTACCAGTATTCGGCCATTATTACTAAAACATCGGGTTGCTCAGGCTACTCGGGTTAGTTCACTATAAGCCTGGCACAGACATAGAAAAAACAGTGTATCAACGTGAGCGTATGAACAAAGAGTTATATCAGGTATAAATATGATATATGCGTGCAAAACATCATCTTTTGCGAGAAATATGTCAGTATCCTTCCCTGACTTTCACCTGGTGTCAACTGCAGACTACGTGAGAACATGTGGCTGCTTACATACCTCGGCGGATGCATAAGCCTGGAGAATGACCCCATACTGTAACAGTGAACCCAGATTACACATGCACAATTTGCGTTTCCCGTGTCTCACCGGTCCCCGACGTTCGAGAAAGTTTCCTTATTCATCGGCCACATTGGTGCTTTTATTCTTTGCTTGGAGCGAGGGTGCTGCTTTTCCAATTGTCGAAGAACTACATTTATAAACAACATTCTTGTACAATATCCTGTTTTACCCCGCTATCCAGATCAGACCCTTATCTGACATAATAGACACGAGTGGGAGCATAAAATAATCGATAGATGCTATCGTCAGCAACAGTCACATTTCACGACTTTTGATTTTCCAATTTGCCAAAGGTCATCGATCACGACTCGGAGGATATTCTCTTGAATCACCTGGTAGATTAGAACGTCTCCGACGCAAGCCAGCAGCCATGGGCAAGTTATACGCCATAGGCGACATCCACCTCGGGCACCCGTTCAACACGGAGGCCTGGAAGGCGCTCGAGGAGCACCCGGGCGACGGGCTGATCCTGTGCGGCGACGTGGGCGAGACGGCCGCGCACCTGGAGCTGGCGTTCGGGGCGGCGGCGCGCAAGTTCCGGACCGTCTGGTGGTGCCCCGGCAACCACGAGCTGTACACCATGGCGCTCAAGACGACGCTGCGCGGCGAGGACAAGTACGCCGAGTGCGTCGACATCGCGCGCCGGCACGGCGTGCACACCCCCGAGGACGAGTTCGTCGAGTGGCGGGGAGGCGGCGAGGACGGGCAGGCGGGGGTTATAGTCGCGCCCATATTCACGCTCTACGACTATACCTTCCGGCCCGACGGCATGGACAAGAAGGCCGCCCTGGAGTGGGCCAGCGCGGCTGATACCGTCGCCACGGACGAGTTTCTCCTTCATCCGGACCCGTTCCCGACGCGGGAGGATTGGTGTGATGCCCTGGTGGCCAAGGCGGAGCGCAAGCTGACCGAGGCAAACGAACGGGGCCTGCCCCTGATTATAGTAAGTTTTGCAGCTCATCTCCTACCTGATATCTCTGCGGCACGAAAGAGTGCACCATCAGAGAATGTGCTCACGCGACAAATAGGTAAATCACTGGCCATTACGGGAGGACCTGGTGCACATCCCGCGAGTGCCGCGCTTCAAGCTGTGGTGCGGGACCAAGAAGACGGAGGACTGGCACAAGCGGTTCAGCAACACAAAAGTCGTCATAAGCGGGCACCTCCACGTCCCTAGGACGGATTGGAAGGACGGCGTCAGGTTTGAGGAGTGCTCCCTGGGGTATCCCAAGCAGTGGGAACTGCCGAGGGCGAACGGCCTGAACATAAACAACTTATTGCGGGAGATCCTGCCGGGTCCTCCGGCGCCTGCTTCTGGGAACGCAGGGCCAGAGTGGCGGCGCTACGGTTGAATTAATGATCGGACTGCTGCGTCGGCCAATTCGAGTTCGTGTCAGAATATTGATCTTTATTATAATACATGGTGACCAATTACTAGAAAAAAAAGATGAAAACGCCCCGAGCCGTAAGTTGCCACAACGCCTGACACGGGACCGACTTGTTTAGCACAGTGGTAAAAGGAAAACAAAATTGTATAATAAGACTTTGCAGTTATTCGACATGCTCAAGTCTGGAAGGCGTCACCGAGACGGTATTCTGGAGCGCGGAAATAATCCTGCATTCTCCCCATCATGATCAGATTTGGCATATAGCCGAAAGTTGGGCGGTAGTATGGTTTTGGAGCGTAGTCCTCGGTGGCGAAGCTAGACCGCCGGGTGGACGGTTCGGAAGAGTATGATGTGAATACGGACGAGCGGCTCGATGCAGTTGATGAGTCTCGGTTGTGTCTCGCGTGGTGTTGATACTCTTGAAACGACGTCTGGATCGCGGCCGGCGATGGTGGTGCTGGAGCTTCTGTTTGGACTCCTGCGTTGACGTATCTGCTGGTGGATTGCTTGGTGCTCTCCTCGGGAGGCGTCGACATATTCGGCCGCTGTGAGGACAATGGCAAGAGTTTATTTTGAGAATTACGTCTTGGAGCAGGTTGCTCCGTATGTGTTGCGCCCGCGTCTTGCGGCGGATCGATATTCACCAGAGGCTGTGGGCCGTTGTAGAACATGCTCGTGGGCCGCCGACGGAATCTGTTCACCCTGATAGCCAAAGGCACCAGTGATGCAAGTCGAGGCGCTTCAGTCTGTCTCTTTTCGGCCGCGGTGGTCGGCTGCTCGGGCACGAGACTCGCCCGGCGATTGCTTTCGGGGTATGTCAGGGAACCGACCGTGGCTGCCCGGCGCTGCCTTATGCCGGCACTTGTCGTGTCCGTCGAGTTGACCACCATGGACAGCGGCCGAGAACCGCTGGTGCCATCGTAGGATCTGAAAGTACGGGCCCTCTCCAAGGGCTTGGGGACATACTCTGCCGCCTTTCGATCGACTCGGCCGTTGCAGTCGGACGCCACAAAGTCGCCGTCGCCAGGTCCCAGGATCACCTGGAGACTCTCAAAGTCTCGCGCGGGACCATTGTAGGGGAAGAGCCATTCGTGAAGCTCTTTCGGCAACCCATGACCATCTGTCGCCTTTTGTTAGCCGCCGAGTGTAAATGACAGCAAGTCAGCATTACCTTGCTTGTATTGCCCTGATGGCGTTTTCCAACATATGTAGAAACTCCCCCGCGGGCCAAGAGCAGTGACGGAAAGCTCAGCAATGCCGTCGGGGTCATTCGGATCTTTACTCAACTCCTCGAGTCTTTTGGAAAGCATTCTAGGTGTCGTCTTGAGAGAGGCATGGCGATTTCTGCCCACCCATATACGCACCCAAGATCACCCACGCGCTGTCACAATCAAAAACCAGCAATTGTGTCGTGGTGGGGGGGAATAACCGATCAGAGAAAAAAGCACTTCATATAATCTCTGGGNAATCAAAAACCAGCAATTGTGTCGTGGTGGGGGGGAATAACCGATCAGAGAAAAAAGCACTTCATAAAATCCATCGATAAGACTCGACCTTTGCTGCTGGGACGGCCCAAGGGAAATAATCTCTGGGCTGCATAAAGCTCGATGTTGCACTTGCGGATCACTGAGACAGGAATGGGACACATCAGACGAGTCGAGGACCACCATGGCCCAACTTTGAGATCTTGCTACACAATAGAGACAGCTTTGATCGAGTTTTTGGATTCTGGTCCCATCTCGAGTAGCCCTCGTACGAGCGTCCTGAAACGGCAGCGATGGCGTGGATTCTGGCTGACACGGGCACAGGAACGGTTTCAGGAGTCCCCTTCCATACTTCACGAGACGTCCACCAGAAAGTCGCCGATTGGGTCGAATCTCAGAAGACCATGCCTGAACGCAACCAAGAGTCTCGACAGAAAGCTTATATCAAAAAGTGGCTCTTGTCTATACGTAGAATGTTGCCTTATCCGGCTGTCTCGGTTGATGGACCCCTGCTCGACTACTAGGCGTTGATTCCTGTAGAATACCGGTTTTTCTCACAACTACTGCCGACCCACCGACCAGCGCGATTTGGTAGATTATAGGTCAACTAAGCGATATAAAGTCAAGCGTTCCTAAGCTTACTTAATCCAAAGGCAGCAGATTCTTAGGGTGTGGTCCACCTTTTACTATATTCCGTTGGTCGGTGGGTCGGCAGTAATTACGAGAAAACCCGGTATCTTGAGATAGAAAATCCAGTAGATAAAAATCAACAAAGCAACGACGAGATTCCGTAACCCCTTGATTAATATATTCCGATGAAAATTATATATTAAAATAAACAGTAATAACAAAAGAAAACTATAAAAAAAAAGGGGAGAAAAAGTCAAGAACATACAACACCGGAGATTCCCCAGTGGTCACCCACCTGAGTACAGATTACTAATCCAGCGATCACAGGGTAAGTTTACCTGGCGAAAGTGGACCGTTTTCTCGATAGCCCGTAACACGGCAACGTGTAGCTCGCTCACCACGCTATAGCTAGGCAGAACACGATGCGAGCGCAAATATGTCGTGGCCTGGAACTTGGCGTCCTCTGTCGTCTGCGGCGCGAATATCTGTCCTGGGCGTTGACCTGCCAATTTCAAGATTTTGACTACGAACATTTCCGTTATTCTGCAATTTGATGCGAAGCTTGTTAAAAACACGAATTCGGACGGATATCTTTCGAAGGAGGCAGCCGAGAGTGATATGCGCAAGCGGGCGCGACGCCACCAAACCTCAATATAAGTAAAACTAACACATCCAGCGTGGTATAGTATGTACCTTGGGACACATAACAACATGTTTTTGTCTCTTGAATTATGGATCAATTCGATCCCTGACAAGCATTCAGTTTTCATCCTTCCGTACGGATTGAAATGTCTCATCTCTGGAGTTTGGCTTATGCCAAAAGCCTTTTGCCCGGAGCGGAACCGAGTGCTGGAGCCCTATGCTCTGAATGGCCAACACATAACGCTCAAACTCTAGCTTGTAGCACCATTTGAGAATGAATCTTCGGCCTGAACTCGTCGGTTGACTTCAAAGTCAAGGTTGAGGTTGAAAATTGGCTGTCCAGGACGAAGCTCAATAGTAGCAGCAATGACCATAGATGGTGTTACAATCCGAGTATTCGACAAAGCCAAGCCTTTGTGATCTACAACATCATCCAGGTTGGTAATAATGCCAAATCTTGCTTCGAGGTGCCTCCATTCTCGTGATGTATAGAGACGAACCCATGCACGCGCCTCTCGATTGGTATTTGTTTCAACGCCCGAAACAAGGAAAAAATGTTCCTCCGACGATAACACAGTTCTGCGGCCGGGTCCGGCGAGCGGCTGTGCTAGGGACGGAAATATCTTCCAGAAGCCTTTCATGGAGCTTTCTCCGTAGCGAAGGAATAACATCCGTGATGCGTCCCATCTGTTGCTTGAAGGGGCACGCTGGATTGCTTGGGTCGCTTTGAAAATGTGATGAGTTCGCGATTCCAAATGAATGGCATACGAGTCTATGTGTCCAAGCCATAGCTGCAAAGAGGGAGTGATCGATGATAGAACATAAGCTTCTTCCTCTATTATGGAGTAGCTTCCCTCCTTTGTGGCGGTACGACTTTTCTGGGTCCTTTCGCTGAGATCTTCGTATCTTGAGTACAGAGCAGGTCCAATTTTTCGAAGAAGCATTTTGCCTTTGGAGGAATTGTCGCCGTAGTTCAGTGGAAGAATATAGAGACCTCGTTTGATATCAACCATCATCTGCACAGTGCGGAAGTGAACACCTTTATTCGTCAAAGCGAATGCCTCGGTTCCATATGCACCAGGTTCCATTGGCCCCGAATTAGACCAGCCCAAAAAGTCGCGGGGAGAAATTGCGAAAAGGTTCAAGTACAACTGAGTCGAAGACTCCAGGTCTCGTTCCTCTTCACACGGGGGCTCGTGTCTGAAGGCGAAGATAGAACGATCATTGGTTCGGTGGATAATCTCCTCTTGAAGTCGTAGGAACGCTTTATCGCCCTCTCCATACAACAAAGGCATATTAACATTGAATATTCCGAGTAGACAGTATGCCGTGTCCTCCCGCCGTGTAGTCTGTCGTTCGGCTGCCCATGACATTCTTGCAGCTACCGGTGCAGTTCCGATAAGACTACTTTCGCTGAGGATGCTGGTGGGAATGTTGGTGATCCTCGAAATAATTGACTTCAACGAAAGTTTGGAGCCAACAAGAATCCAATCTTTATCGTAGAACTCGACAGAGGACGGAGCGAGGAGTTCCTGCAAGCACCATCCCCTTGTAAACCATCTAGACTTTGGTAACTGAGTGGCGATATCTCCAGCGGCGGTCATATCCGAGAGGAGAACATAACAAATTTTCGCTTCTTGGTACCATTTGAACATAGAGTTAATTGCTTCGCTAAGCTCGGAACTGCTTGATTTATCGATGCAACAAGTATCGATCCAGCAGTACTCGATTCTGTCGAGATGAGACTGCTTACATGTTTCCAAGACCTTCTTGTAACCCGAGGTTTGCGTTGCTGGGTGGTTTTTGTCTCGACTTATAGCAAGCATATCTTGGAATGAAACCTCTCCCTCATTGCACCATGTATGAGATAAGATAGCATATTGAGGGGCTTGATCTTCTAGGAAAGTCTTGAGTACAAGTGATTTCGTGTTGAGCAGTCTTATAGCCATGATTGGCACCTGGGCAGTCGAATCAAGTACGCGGGAGGAGGAACGATTCTGCTCGGGAATTGGAAAAGGGCGGGGTTCTTATCCTTTCAACCACCAAACGGGTCATGCATGCACGTCCTACAAGGGCTTATTGCTGGAATGTAATTATTGAGGTATCGTACCACGATGGGATTTTAAATAGAACGGTACACTGATGGGATGCCGATAGGCATAGCCACTGCAACCACAATGTGGCTGTCGGCTGCCAGCAGTGGCCGCTATCTATAGTCTACGAAGTACGTACGGAGGGGACAGATTTCCCTCTGCTTCCTTCTGTACGTCGACCTAGAGTACAGAGATCTGTTAGATCTGTTGCCAGCCATTTTGACCCTTGTGGTGCTCAGAGCCTGCCAAGGACCATTTATCGCACTCTTATTTGTTATTTTTATAAATTCGCCCATAATGTCATGTCGCACTGACGTAGGTAGTACCTACCGCAGATCACCTGTTCGGATATATCAGGCTGTTCTTCAGCACCTCTCTTTTGTAGCTCAATAATAGGGTCAACTCAGACTTCTAGACAAGCTCTTCGTTCCCCCTTTCCGCCTTCATACGTTGGCTCAGGTAAGATGTAACTTTTGGTCACCCAAATATACACCTACGGAACACGCCCATATATTCAATTTGAACCACTTCGGATTGTGCAGGTCACGGAGGCCTCCTAAGGCATATTTCAGCTCAGAAGCTGGGCGCTCAAAGTCTCAGCCTCACATCCCGGAATCATTACAATGCTAAGTCAGCTAGGTTAGGACTGAGTGCGGGGTACCATCAACTAGGTTACCTAGGTTAGATACTTATTAGAATCGACTTGGCCCATTATCACGGTCGGGTACAAACCAGATGTCATCACAATCCTTCGGCACGATACATGTTTCTCGCATTTTGCTTTGAATGTCATTGTGCTATTGTTTCGCGAACAATCATTATCGCTAGCTGGTGCCCATGGAAAATTGCCAAAACCATATCGACGGTACTGGCTTACCACACAGCATCTCAACGCAGGATTCGTGTCCGAACTTGGACTGCTGGACCAATCCCGAACCGCTTGATCAAATCTCCGCTTCTCAACAATCTATCCAAGGTGCAACCCAAATTGCCTTGAAACGTTTTCTAAGACGATATCAAATCAGAGAATGCGAATTTCCTGGCTGTGAACCTTTTCGGGAAGAATGCAAGACCGCTATTCCTCTTTGTGAATGGGAACCAATTCGTGATTGGCTTCTCTCTTGGGTTCCCTGTTGGTCTTATGCGCTCTCTCGGGAGTCTGGTATTGTTCCAATTTTCCTTCCGTGTCTTGAATTTTCGTTCTTCACTGTACTCGACCGGCGAGTGCTCCCCGACTAATACGAGTCGTGTCGAATGTAGACCATCGCCATCACAAAAGCCCTTTTCTCGAGGAACCCGTCGGTCAAATCCTGCAAGAAGTTCAGATACTTTTGAATTTGTCGTTGGATAACCTGGGCCAGGATGGAAAACTGTTTTTTCTTGAAATCATACCAATCTTTGAGTGGTTGACGCTATGGTTCTCCAGACCATATACTAAGAGACACTATCAACGGCCTGCTGTAAGGGCCGAAGGATTTTTCAAAGAGGATCGCGCCCAGCTTGTACTACAAACTTGCCAAAACATTCGACAAAAAATACCAGGGCTATGCCCAGCCTCTCTGTGGAACCTTGTCGTATCACAAGACGAAAAGTACGAAGTAACCCTCCCTATTTTCTTGTACATCCTAGCGCACCAACAGCACCCGTTTACGGATCCCGCAAGAAACCACTCAGACTGCACTGAGCAACTTTGCTCGCATGCTTTCGAGGATAGTACCAGGATTCAACAACTACACAAATGCCAGAAACGTCCAAACCGGCGGAATGCCTATAACAGGACCTGTGGCACCATTGAAGTCCCCGTCCACAAGCTCGCTGGCTTGTTCGACACATCAGGAACCTGGGTCTGTACGGCCTGGGATATATCATCTTGGAACCCAGCCTCTGCCAACATGAATCAACACACCATCCAGAATTTTATCAAAGTTCCCTCTGATTTACTGGCAAAAGGAATGTTCTCTGGCTCTATCAATCCACAAGAGCGGTATATGGCAATCAGTCATGTATGGTCTGATGGCACTGGGGTAGGCGTTGGCCGACAACAAGGACATGTCAACAGCTGTCTCATGCAGTTCTGGGTCAACATTGCCCAGAGAGAAAACTGTCATGGCCTTTGGTGGGACACAATTTGTATCCCAACGGAACAGAAGGCGAGAGGGGCGGCGCTTAGAGTCATGCTAAAGAACTTCTCTAATGCTGCCGTTTTTCTGATTCACGACGAAGAACTAGCTAACACGACTTGGACGACTGAAGATCAAAAAAGAGCGATCGCACTTGTTCTAACAAGCTGGTTTTCCCGGGGTTGGACTGCAGCCGAATTTGCCGCGGCCGGCAAACATGTCAGAATCGTCTTCAAAAATACGCAAAACCCATTGGACCATGAACCACTTCTAGTGGACCTCGACAGTATACTCGCTCATGAGTATATCTCAAAGCAGGATCTGGCCAATAATGGACTGAGATATCCGACTCTCGCACACCTAAACACTAGTCTTTTACTGAAGAACATACATGGAAAGATATTGGACTTTGAGTCACACAAAACTACTTTCGAGAGTCTCATGTCACTCATGAGGTCACGATCTACCGCCTGGGAAAAGGACCGCATGAAAATCGCGATGTTGTTGTCGAGACATGACAGAGAAAGCGACTTTGATCCGTCTCATACAATTCCCGAGCTGACACGGAGGCTGTTGATGAGACTGGAGAAAATACCAATCACAGCCGCCTTCCATGGAGAATGTGCCATGTCTCAAGACGGACCTTGGTCTTGGTGCCCATCGTCCATTTTCGGTCTTGACAATAGTGTACGTTCTTTACAGTTATCAGCGGAAGACCAGCGACTCGTCAATATCACTCCCCAAGGGTTCTTGGACGGGTTCTTCTTTTGCTTCTACACTACCCCTCAGGATGCTGACTCCCTGTTTGCTTTCGGTTCTCACCCTCAAGCCGCCTCTCGAGTTCATAGGACTCTCAAAAACAATTCCGCTCATTGCCTCTGGCTCAAAGCACACGAAAATCTACCCAAACTCGCCCCTGGACTTCTTATAGAGGTGGTAGGAGAACTAGTGGAACATTCTCAATCCGGCGGACAACCTTTCAGAGGGTTGTCATGCCGCTATATAGGATGTGTTTATAATTGTGTGCGCACGCACATCACTCAACAGCGCCCAGTCAAATGCCGGATAGGTAATGATATCGATGAGGACGGGGGTCCAACATGTACTACAGACCCCCGGCCGATTCTTCAGAAACTATCGCAGCGTATTAAGTGGTACTCGGAGCAACAATGGGAAGGTTTATAGTTATCACACGGATGAAACTAATATCTATGCATATACAAGCTAAAACCTCTTTATCTTGATACGACAACATATAACGCGAGGAAACATGATCCAAGTCATCTAGTCACATCTTTCACATGCGCCATGGCGTTCTACCTAGGTAGCAAAGACGGACATGAATTTGCCAAGTGATGCTATTTTGNTATACAAGCTAAAACCTCTTTATCTTGATACGACAACATATAACGCGAGGAAACATGATCCAAGTCATCTAGTTACATCTTTCACATGCGCCATGGCGTTCTACCTAGGTAGCAAAGACGGACATGAATTTGCCAAGTGATGCTATTTTTGGCCTGGAAGCCGCCAGTCTTCCCTTTCGCTTCAAGCTGTGTGTCCCAACATCATGCACGATTCTTGTTGGAGCGATGCGTCATGCATGATTGTCGTTGGTGTGATGAACGCAAATCTGCGTCTCCAACGCCGGCTCACCCCTCCGCGGTGATAACAGGGATCCACACATGTGACTCAAGATATTAAATTCACAATACGACCCAGTATTCAGGGTTGCATTGTTTTGCTAGTACCTTTTCCTCGCAGCAATAGGAATTGAGCGCCGATGCGCTTCGCCTGGCGGCGTTCACAAAACAAAAGTACCAGTGTTCGAGCGGGTTAAACGAATGTCACTTTATATATGTAAGTACTATCCTGTACATGCTGGGAAGGAAACCTGAAAGTGCAATTTCGCGATATCCAAAGATGACATTCTTCTCCTGCTAAGCTTATCTCTCTAATCAAGTGGACTTCAATCCAACATATGAAAAAGAAATAAAAGAAAGAAAGTAAAAGAGAACGAAACTGGCGTGTAACCCTCGACTGACTGTCTAGTCCCGTTGGAATAAACTCTTACTCCACCGGGATCTTATACCCACCGGGGACCTGGTTTATAAAAACACCTTTAGGGTCTACGCGATCACGGACCGCCTATAGCTTACTAACGCTCGCTGCGCCGTAGCTAGGGATCACGTCTTGGTTTTTATCTGCGTAATTCAAATAAATATAAGGGTTTAGGCCGTTAAGCTTTTGCGCCTTGTTTGCTATACCGTCGATAAGGTTTTTGGCCGCAGCGTTAACGACGGTATTGTTTAACGCCTCCGTCTAGCTGACTATAAGCAAATATATAACTAAGGTTCCGTTCCTACCAATAAGTCCCAGCGAATTTTCCGCGGCGTAGCGCGCGTAAATCTGCGGTAGCAGAGGCTCGAGTATAAGCGCTTATATAAGGCCGGTTACGTTTTAAAGACCAGGTAAACTGGCTTGCCACTAAGTATACACCGCCTTAAGCACGTCCTCGGTCAATTTGAGCGTTAGGACACGGTTGATAGACCTTGAAGGTATCAGTTAGTGAATATTCAAGCTTGCTCAAAAAAGGCGCTGGCACGTACCGCGGATGCTCAGGTGACAACACTCGAATAGCCTTGGCCGCAGCAGTCATATTCGGCCGCAGCAGATATTAGAGTCTTAATTACCGCCGAGACATTTTGGGTGGTCTAAGGTAACACGATGCACGCGGGCTGTAGGGCCTGTTGCTATTAGGATAAATACGATTCGATTAATATATTAAAAGCGGTAGTCCCCGGTAATATTATTTTTTTATCGCCTAGCAAAGCGACTAAGGCATTATACTACAAAAATTGGTTAGCTTAAAATTAGAGGGCCAAAAAAAAGAATTATTTATAAAAACCGTAATGGTTAGATATCTTGGAACAACCAAGTTCTTAAAATCGTTTTTTTCGATATATTCTGCATATTAGGTAGATTTTTTATTTTATAAGAACGTGGCTCGGGGGTTTATATTTCTTCAAAAGAACACTGGCGTAAGATTCGTTTTTTCTTAGGTTATTTTTAGCTTGCTTAATTCGGTTAGTTAAGGCAAAAAAATACTTTGGCCTAGCTATTATAAAAAGTAAGTCAGTCGCTAGTCGCCTAGGGTAAAAATACGTAATAGCTATAGTGGCTAGCAAAAAGCCCTGGCTTTTGTTTCGCNAAAAAGTAAGTCAGTCGCTAGTCGCCTAGGGTAAAAATACGTAATAGCTATAGTGGCTAGCAAAAAGCCCTGGCTTTCGTTTCGCNTAAAAAGTAAGTCAGTCGCTAGTCGCCTAGGGTAAAAATACGTAATAGCTATAGTGGCTAGCAAAAAGCCCTGGCTTTTGTTTCGCGGTATTAAGCCATATTAAATATTATACTTTTTCGGCGTCGGCTTTTCTAGAGTCCCGATAAGTGACGGCTCCGGGTTACGACCCAAAAGGATCTAGCTACCGACCCCCAATGGCTTTAAGACGCATTGTATATGTGTAATGTAAGGCAATAAGGTAAAATATGCTGGAAATCCCACGCATATAGTAGATACCTCGCGAAAAGAGCACAAATAATGATCTGACTTGGCTAACAGGATAGGTGCCAAAATTGGTTCGACTGCATCAATAGTTCTAGGATGCGTATATGAATCCATGGGAATAACGTAGTATTGGCCGAGATTTCACGCGTTATGGTGACCCATGGATGGCGCCCAATCAAATCGACTCCATGGAGATGTACGCTTTACTGTGATTTTGATTTCCCCATATATGTACATATGGAGGGGTAACTTGAGATTCATAGTAGGCAGTGTGTGTATGAACTTGTAGGTATGAACTTGTAGGTATGAACTTGAGAGCCATTGCCACACTCAGCTTCGCTCAACGGAAATATATGGTGTGAATATCATTCATTAGTGGGGTGCCAAAACCTAGGCTGCTGCTCGCTGGTGGCAAGCTTATTATACCCGTGGGTTCCGCACCTGTCCTTTTATCAAACATGCCAGCTTTTCCCAACTCTGTGGTTTTGGTGCCATGATTTGGAAGAGTCGCTTTTTTTTTTTTTTGCTTTATTAAATGGGCGACTATGCGGAGATCCGCGATAGCATTCCCAAGAGGTTAGCGAAGGGCCACTGAGAGGAAATCAAATCACCGTACACACCTTGGTTATTAGGCTATCGTGTGGGGGGTTATCTGCATTTTGGCTGAATGGGCTTCTCGTAGTCCCCTGGCAGACTCCGCCCAGTGCAGACAGACTCTTTTGATTCAGCGAAACAAATGACTTCAATCCGGCGCGATTATAGTACAAGCGATCTTTTGCAAGAATTATATCTACTTGAATGGTATATTCATACGTTAAGTGTGCGAAACCAAATGCAATCGCTAGTTCTACCGAGTTCAAACAGAGTGTTGACAATATGGCCCAGACAGCAAGCACACTGTTAACTAAGTAGGCAGGGTAGAATACTGCTTAGAGTCTCCTTTAACCTAAGCTTTATCAGTGTCGTATTTATGCACTACGCTAGCAGAGGAATAGTAAAGCTTCCACTATGGTAGCCTAGGTTATCATCGTGGACATAATAAGTTAGAAGTTCTGACAATAGGTTCGGAATTTTCATCGCGATTATGTGGCCCAGTGAGAGACATTCCTATTTCCCAAACAGATCACTACACAGAGGGACTTGGTCAGATCGCTGAAGACTTTTCTCGCTGCAGAGTAAGATTTGCAGGGTAGGTTTTGTGAGAGGTCCGGAATCATCCCACCTACCTAAGCATTTCATGTCCACATTCCCGTTACAGGCATGCATTGTACTGCGACTCGTTACAACCAGCAGTCAACTTGCGCCCTCGTCGTCAAATCCCCCCAATGTAGCATTTCATGCAGGTATGTGTTCCCCCTCGGAGCCGCTGCTAAATAAACCTATCTGCCGAGAATAGTTATGGGCGGTATTCCATCCTCTTCCCTGCCCGTTTATACTACTTTTCAGATTTATTATAAACCCTTTCCGCCTGTCGTCAAGCTTATGTTCGACTACCCATCCAAGTTAAATTAAGCCATGTCTAGCGCCGGCCTCGACCTTTGCACCATCCCGGCAGGGACACCTCCGAGATAGTGTATACAACTTCATCGATCCGCCCTCCCAAGGACCAGCCGTCATCGCTGTTGGCGTGACCCTATACGCAATCTTTACGACCGCCATTTCTGTGCGGCTGTATGTGAACAGGAATTTATTACGTTCCGCTGACTGTGAGTTGTCTATTGCTATTACTCGAAGTGATAATAATATGCTAACAAGACTGTTTTGTAGACTTTACCCTTATTGCCTATTTAATGAATATTGCCTTTATAAGAGTCATCTGCGCCCGTAAACAAGCCCCTCCGTTACCTAAAGATTTCGTTTTGCTGATATTTTGGCGCTCGTATGTCTTTAGAACACAAATTCTACCGGCACCAATAAGATATACCCGTCTACTAGTACGATAAAAGCGTATTTAAGCTTACGTTTGCCTAAACGGTAATATGGTCGCCCGCCTTTTTTTTTCCCAAAGCAGCCATCCTGCTGCTGTACCAACAGCTATTCGCCATCCAGCGGACCGTCCGCATCGCCATTTACGTAGGTATAGTTATTATTTTTCTGGTCTACTTATCCAACATTCCGCTGGCCGCCGTATATCTGGCCCCGCGCGTGGGACAGTCGTAGGAGTCGTTGATCTTAACACTTAAAGCGAACAAAACTCCAATAACCCTAGGCGGTGTAGTCCAGAGTACCATTGCGACGCTAATCGACTTTTATATCTTTATCTTGCTATTACCAATTATAGCGCGACTACAAATACCGCCTGCTAAGCGTTTCGGGCTTATTGCAATCTTTTCTACCGCTCTTCTATAGGTACTCACCAGCAATTCAGGAGAACCAACAGCTAATGCTATACCACAGCCACTGCCCGGTCAGCCACCCGGCGGCTAACCCCTTATATCATCAAATCCTATATCCGTAAATTGCGGATCGGGAGACTTAAACAGAACATTATGCTGTATAGCACCTACGTAGCTTATGCAAACTATTCAGCCGTCACACACACCACCGCAGTGGCACCACGATCCTCTTGCAGACGGTCCCTGCCGTACTGCAACAAGGATCGATAATGCCTTTATTACGGATACTTTAGTTAATACCAAAGATGCCGTGAATTGTCGATCGGTGAGTTTGGGAGGTCACGGTCTAATTGGGTGTTACACGAGCCAGTATGATCAGGGTCATTTCATCATTCAGCTATGACCTATATCGGTCACTGGACCGGCCTGCGATTGCGTCGGCGATCCTCATCGACAGATCTTGCTGTCCAGGATCTGGCCATTTTCATGCGATACTTCTCCAAATATGCATACAACCTCATTATCAAAGCGGTAGGTTGACACAGGGACACGGTGATTGGCGTTGCTGTCGTTTATCGCCTGCAAGCATCGCTGCGGCTGATATAAAATGTTTGGAAGACCTGAGGGGGTGGCATGGGTACCCCAGCGAGTCTGGAGCCTGATGTTTACTCAAATATCTGCTTGTTGCACTGACGTGAGTAGTACCCATCGCAGATCACCTGCTCGGGTATATCAGGATGCTCTTCAGCACCTCTCTTTTGTAGCTGTACAGCATCAACTCAGACTTCTTCTCAAGCCCCTCGTTCCCGTTTTCCCCCTTCACACGTTGGCTCAGGTGAGACTGCGGTCTTCTGCCACATTGGTTTTTGTCTGGTTGGCATAATCACTCCACTGATATCCGTTGTCGAGCATTACTCTCTTTATGATTGAATCTATTCCCAAGCTATACGCTGTGGCAGTTGCACAATCATTTGTTGGGGACCTTTCTAACGATTCGTCTTTTCCGTCATAATGGGCTGGCTTTGGCCTACTCAAAAGCACCCTAGAAAGGATCCCGAAAAGGGCTTTCAGAATGAGCAAGTCGACGAAAGGGAGTGCAGAAGAACCATCACTCCATGTCTACAGCCGGAGTCGGGCAAAAATGACAACGACATGAATCTCGATGATAATGTCCCGTTTCAATCTGAAGGACTGCTCCAGTACTTGTGCGATCGCAGACAAAACATCATCGACGCTTTGTCCTACCACAAGTCATATTCTGTCGAAGGTGGTGAAGCATTCAAGGACATGCCAAAGTTCCACGACTTGGCTCGTTACGGCATTGGCGAGGAGGATGAAGACAAGCTTTGGGTGGAGGAAGTTGAACACCTCAGCAGAGAAGCCAGATCTCAGAGCCCTCCACTCTTAGCCGGCGAGATATGTTGGTCCAGCCAGGATCTGCGCGATGGTTACAGCAGGTTGCATATACTCGCACAGCAGCTGAATTATGCTCTGGAGATATGTACCCACGACAACGAGTTGCTTCTGATGGATCATTACCCGTCAGAAGTAAACCGACTCGCATACAAGAATGCATATGAGTCAAGCGACCGGGCATTTGATATAGAAACGCAAAAGGTACGATACGGTCGACAGCTTGGAGTCAAAGAACATAACAACGAGGCTATTGATGCACTCGTCGATTATATTACGGCTATCATTGTGCGGATACTCACCAGAAGCATAAGCGGAGACCTTTGAATCAAAAACACGATCGTAGTCCTCGCAAAGTTCCCTACCAAAGTCAAGGCAGTCACGAAAGACCTCCCTAAATCATTTAGTAAGACTCTGAAGGCACGTCAAGAGCTATGGGATCGTCTCATGGTGCAGCAAAAGAGGACTGGAAAGACCCCCGAAGCCTTCAACATTTTGTCCGAGCAAGGACAGGACTTCGACGAACAGCAGAGAAACTACGAAAAAGAAGTCGCGGGCGAGCGAAGGATCTTCGAGGACAGCTACTACGCTCCCGAAGGCCAGTACTTCTTTGAGATGGCCCGATGGGGAGATCACGTCGGCTCTCTCCTCAAAGGGTCTATTCGTGACTTGCTGGTCAGGGATCGGCCAGGGCAGAATGCAGGAGAGTTTGAAAGCTGTGCCATCACGTATGAAACTGGTATCTGTAACAGGAAGCATCATCTGTGCCAGAAACGAGACGGAACTATTGGAGCCACGGGGACCACAAGGCTAGTCAAGCTGGCTGAAGTCGCATTCAAGGTTGCCAGTGATATCTGGGAAAGCCTCCCCAGCCATGGAACAGACACGCCTGCATTAAACCTGGCCTGGAAACGTTGCGCGGTTCATACGGAAAATCGCCATTTCGACGAAACTAAACCGAAGTTCCGTCAGCTCAACACCATGAAAGCGGTAACAAAAGCACTCGTGCCGTATGTCATATACTGCAGCTCCCTTTCTTTCCATTTGTCACGCCTCGCAACCACTATGAAGTTGACCCGACACGCGACTACATCGATGCTGTATTTCCAGCAAGACAATTCCACCACGTTTGCGAGAATGTTCACTTCGATCGACCACCCAACCAAGGGGGACGAAGGCCATTCAATAGCCCGAAACACGACAGACCCGGTCGACCACCCGACCAAGGGGGATGAATACGATTCAATGATCAGAAACACGACAGAGCCCGTCTTCAAGACAAACATGGCGCGTTGCGCCGTTTGGGGAGTTCCATTAATCATGTATGAGAGTATGGACCTAATCAACATTTGCTAAGCCAATGCAGGTATATATATCAAGCCGATCAGCGAACCAAGGCATACTTCTTTCTGATAGTGCAGAGAATCGTTATAGACATGCAGTGCTTGACAGGAGCACTAGAACTGGCTGGAGACAGACATACGAGTGTTCTTGACACATACATTCTTAATATTAGACTGTAACCACAAGATATTAGATATAATAACACGAGGATCCAAGAAACAGGTTCTCGATGCAAGACACTTTTTACTGATCTACAAGTCTCGTTCATCAGACCTCTGTGAATTCTTGCTTCTACTGAAGGGAAGTACGCATGGGCATGTCTTCCCGACTTGGGTCTCGTGATAGCAAGACAGCACTATTATATAGGCTCAAAGACTCTGCCCTCATCTTGCCGCTCAATTCTCATCAAATCGGGACTTCCAAGGAGCGTTTCCGTCACCTTTTCCCACGCCTCTGCGAGTTCGAGAGAGGGCTCGACCGGCGGCGAGCCCCACAGAGTTAAGACTGCCCGCGGGCCTTCATGATTGGATATCTTGTACTCGAGTCCGCATGGCAGCGGCGTCGCCATCCACTCAAGGAAGAACTCCTTGAGTCTGGGCATGTGCTGCGCAGCGCGGGCTGCGGCGAGAAAATACGGGTCGGCGACCTTCTGGTCGAGCTTGCACCTAAACCAGCTGTGGGAATCGGGTTTGATGATTATGTCACTGTCGTCGGAGTCGCCGACTTCCTCGCTGGCAGGCGCATGGTGGCCTGTGAAAAACCATTCTCCAGCCGGTGTAACCTCGTTCAGTCTGACAGTCACCTTCTCGAGATGCGGGAAACCGCCAGCCTTATCCGGACCGGGGAGTGGCGACGATGATGGCGATACGGGCCAGAAGACCTCGGGGCTGACCGTGGCGTTGTCAATGGTGAGACTATACAAACGCTGCGACAGGCTGCGCAGAGCGACGCTGAGTGGATCAGGTGAGTCTTGATTGCCGCTTTCCAGGCGATGGGGGTCCCAGGTGTGAGTATCAGGGGCGCGAGGACCATGGTAAAGCGTAAAATGCCGCACAGAACTAGGAATCCTCTGCAGACCTAGGGCAAAGTCTTGACGCCTCTGAATCCGGAGAGCCAGGTCGCTCCGCTCGTTATCTGACAAGTTCCAGTCCAAGGTGTGCACGTTCAGCATTTGGGCTGCTATATCGCAGCAGGTCTTGGGAGACAGTTTGCGGCTGTAGAGTTCATTGCCGCAGAGGAACTCGGAAATGGCCGGTAACAAGGGAATCTTGTGGCTGGAATCTTGAAGAATTTCCAGGACAGATCTATCCCATCGCTTGTACCGACGACGAAGTATGCCGTAGCGATCAGGTACCCGGTCGCTGGGGCAGGATGCCTTGATGCGGAAAGATATGCCCGGCCGTTGCTCGTGTTTGCCGCCAGCCGGCACATTCCAACTGGCGACGGCGTCAAGAAAGGGGAGGACGGCGTCCGTGAAGGCGCGTTTGTTGAGTTGTTGCTCGTCCGGCGTCTCTTTACGCCATGCAAGCGACTTGGTGTCGTATTCCGGCAGTATGACCTCGAAGGTCATCTGGCGAATATATGACTGCCGCAGGGGAGTCACGATATCGCGCAGCTGTTGTACTTGTGTCGAACGGATCCTTAACGAGGCAAAGGTCTTTTCCTCCACGCATTCTCGCCAGCCGCGGGAAATGCTGACGAGACCGCAGGCCGATTCTGGGGTTGATGCAACGACCAGGTGCACGATTTCTCGCACCACTTCGGACGGGAGCGACGACCAGCCCGCCATAATTGCTGGTTAAGCTGGAGTGACTCAAATGCGAGAAATATGAGAGAGCCTGATGCCTCAAAGAGAATCTTTACATATGTGTGGGAAAAAAAGAAAAGAAAAAAGGAAGAAAAAAAGGCCAAGGAGATTGTGGCATGAAAGCGGCGAAGTGCAGTCGGCCAGTTTTATGATGGGGGCTAGCGGGGTGGTTGTTTTATAAGAAATGCGGGCGAGGATCTCTTATTGTCTAACCTAGCAGCGTTGACAACTTGGCACGTTCTTGGGCTACATTGAAGGGGGGGGGGGCGCTGCTAAACTCCCCTGTCCAAGCTCCAGCCCCGCCGAACAACCCGTGTGTGACAATTGGCCCTAGAGCAAGGTACTGACTAACTTGGGTTAGATTGGCTACCTATGGTTGCCTTATGTACTTAGTAGGTAGGTAGAGCGGCCCGGCCCGTTGGCAGACTCGAAAGCCAAGAAGGGGAAATTTTTATACTACAGTAGGTACAGTTATTCCGCTAAAGGCTTATGGCCATACCGGGGCAAGCTCGCTCCTATTGGTGCCTCCTTCTTTCCATAACAATGCACTTTCGGAAGGAGGAAAAAATATAGACCTGGGGCTTTCCGTACGGATGCAGACTAAATACGACATTTTGAATAGTCATCGAATGCTTCTCACCCAGGGCGACTCGGTATACTCATTGGATTCCACGCATTGAGTAGGCAATACCTATCATCCTCATATCATAGCCTGTAGGTACACATGTGTCTAGCCACGAAGGCTGCTTACGATGCAATGCCCACGCAGTATGCTTCACCAACCCAGAAGCTGTTGGCCGTGTCAGTACATGATACAGAAGCGGTTATGTTCGGACTCCGTGAGGTGGAGAAGACTTACTTGACACACTCGCCCACCGCCGGATTCCATTCATCTGGTGAACAGTTAGCATTCATGATAATAGCACGACTGGGAATCTGCTGCACTCCACCGATTCGATGGAACTTGGTCTCCGCGATTACAAAGAAGAATCTCTGTCGAATACTTACAGAACTGATCTAGTGTTATGCCATACCGGGCGGCAAAATCGTAGCAGCCATCACCGCTGGTGGGCTCTGCGTAGAGGTCACAGCTGCTCGAAACGCCCGTCTGTGTCGGGCCCGGCGGCGTGGAGAAGGCGCTCGTGCCGATAGCCGTCGTGGCCGTAGCCGTAGCCGTAGCCGTAGCCGTAGCCGTAGCCGTAGCCGTCGCCGGACTGGTCGTGATCTCCGAGGAGGTCGTGGTCGAAGAAACCGTACTTGCAGTTGGCGCCGCTCCGGTCATCGTGCCCGGGAGGGTCGTGTTCATGCCCGCAATTAACTGCCATCCAGGGCCGAGTACACAGTACTGCCAGATTGCAAATCTGTCAGTACACAATGGCGACTTGTTGTCTTGTCACGTTTGGTCAAGGTATATATGTCAACTTACAGATGCATCCACCCATAGGTTGGTGCAATCCTTGCCTGTATTGTCACTTGCGTCAGCCCTTGCGCCCTGCTCCTCTTGAACCCCCATGGAGCGAGGTGGAATCAGGATCACTGGCAGATCTGCTTGCACTCACCTACGGCTGGGTTCCACTCGTAGAAGGCTTGGAGGGTAATTTCGTATTCGTCGATGATGCCTTGACACGTGTCACCTAGGTCTGTCAGAAAACCGCCGAGAATGAAATGTCGAGAAAGTGGAAGAATGCAAGAGCTTGTGTATCCGGTAAGGACTCTGCCGCACGTACCCTCTACAGTTCCATACCAGGAAAGACATTCAGTCGTGGCATTTGTGGTGGCGTCCGTCGGAGCTGGGGTGTAGGACGTCACGGTCGTGGTAGTGTAGTCTATTAGGAGAAGCCAAGTCAGTCAGTGGCGGGACCCTGGGAAAGGCTAGAAAGACCGCCATGGTATCATACAGGTGTTATCGTAGAATGCTGCACAGTATGCAGTGTTGTTCTGGAGCATGCAGTCGGCGTTGCTGGAGGTGTTTGCGATGCTGAGACTGGGGTTCCACAGAATTAGATTATCGAGCGAAACGCCTTGCCATCGGGCAAACCCGACACACGACAACTCGCCATAGGTATTTTCGAAAACCTTGTAACAACCCGAGATTGAGCCAGATGCCAACGCTAGACTTGATGTCGTGCTGAAGCTGTAGGTTGGAGAAGCTGCAGTCGACAGCGCCGAAGCGTATACTGTGGTGCCGGCATCCGTAATCGTGGCTGATGTGCCAGTACTGGTGGCGGTCCCTCCATATCCGGCATACGTCGAGATGGAGCCGACCGCCTCTACGCAGTAGTAGTAGTCGAGGTAAAGATTGGTACAGTTGCTGTTGACCTCTGGGTTGAGAAACAAGAAATCGTCCAGTGAGATGCCCTGGGCAACAGTTATCAAGGAACAATCTGTCGGGCATTTGTGAGCGCTGTTATCTTGACAGTGTTTTCGAGAAACTCGGGTAGAGGCTTACAATCTCCCTCCTGAACCAAATACCAAGATCCACACTCTGCGTTGGACCCAGGCCCGGTATTGGACGGAATAGCAGCTGCCGACGTGGCAGTTGCTTCGCTGACATCAGTGACAGTCGAGACGGGGTACTCGTAGCCCAGAGGACTGCTGAGGCAGATGTAGTGCCCGACGTTATACGCAAAGTTTACGCATTGAGGATCAATGAATGGGTTCCAGGTCACCAGCTGGGTAAGGGTGATGTTCTGAGCCAGCGCGATGGATCTGCACGTGTCGCTTTCCTGTACAAGATAGGTCTGGCATGTGTTCTGGATGCATAGCTCCGTGGCATCATTAGGCCAGCCGACACACCCGGCGGGGAGGTGGTTGTCTGCTAGCAACTGGCTGGTTCCGACGCTGTATTTTTCGGCCACCTCATCACAAGTCAGGCCGGTGGGCACCGCGATGCTTGATCCCGTACACGTTGAAGTCGTGGTTGTTGAATTGTTCACGACGGTGCTAAAGCAGAGCGTTAGCACAAGCCAAATGAGTCTTCTGAAAGGTGTCGTCGATTGTCGGACTCACTTTGGATCGGACAAGAAGACGGCGGTCGGTGTTGTCAAGGCTGCCGTGATGCTGCAAGATGACGCGAGAATCTCATACTGGGCGGCTAGAGACTCATCGTACATTCTGGCATCTTCCATCTGGAGGCTGAAAGGCTCCAGGCTGCAGGTGCCACACGGGTCTGATGCGGTTGCATTGTAATCCGTGCCATTGCCGGTGACGAGGTAACAGTACTCATCCGTGACACTGTATCAATAGGGTAAGCCGTTTGATGCACAACTTGCCTCCAGGAAACAAGGACAGTGTTCTTACCTGTCCTTTAGACATGTTAGGTCGTAGCTAAGGAAATAGTAGTCCACGAGCCCGATCGGTCGAGCAGAGATACCCTGCACATTGTATACGTCTCCAAGCGTTGCCGTGCCCGCGATATACTCGGTGGAGTTTATGGGTGTATCAGTATACACGTCGTCAGCACAGGCCCCCAAGACTCCAGAGCGGTAATCAGCAATCGAGGCCGTACAGGCCTCGGTGCAAAGCTCATCCAGGTCATCGCCGGTGAGACCGCCCCAAGTGTACAGGACATCAGGATTGATCAGTTGGCTCGAGCAGTCCAGTGTGACGGCGAGTGCCGCCAGACAGTCGCTGGAGATGCCGTTGGTCTCATTGGTAGCGGTAAAGATGGTCAATGAGTTATCACTCCTGGCTGCGATCGCCACCGAGTCAGCCACGTCTCTGTCTTCAAGATACGGCACGGGGCCGACCGAGAGCGCGTCCGGACTGGGCGGCGACAGCTCGGCGCCTGAAACAATGCTGAGAAGGCTTGTGTAAGCGAGCAAGGACAGGAAGGCCTGAAGCTCCATGGTGGACGGTTGTCGAATCTAGATTGTACAGAACTATGCGACCGCCTGATGTGGCAGTAGGGAGAGCCGTACGTATTATGGTCGACCTGAGGGCACACCAAGCCATTGCGCTTGCCAGTCTCTTAGTTCATCTACATGACGGAAGAACTGGTGGACATCAGTATCGCTATAGCAAGACTCCTCGTTTTCACCCGTCATATGCAATAAACGTGGCACCACTGTGGTTAGGAAAAGCTCAATTTGGCCGGCAACCCAACCCAACCCGGGACCTTGTACTTCATCTCCGGCTTGGTGATCCACTACACTGTCGGGTCGGGGCCAAGAGATTCCCGATCAATGGGTGGTCGGGTTCCTGGCTGTGACGGAATTCTGCAGATTTCCATGTGATGCACTTGTCAGATAACCTAGTGGTGTGCGATAAGCACACCAAAAGACCCCACGGCGTCTACGTCGATGTTCGGGGATCACCGGGGAATACCCGGCAGCACCAAAATAAGCACAAAAAGCGTACAAGCTAGTTAGAACAAAACATGCATTAAGACATCACTAAATTCATCCTGATCAAACTATTCTACACCCCTGCATCTGACAACTTGGTTCCCGGCCCCAGGTGGGGCTTTTTTTAAGCTTAGCGGCGCGGTCAATAGTCTGCGGACTTATACAGGAGTTATGATATATGCGCCCCCCCCCCCCCCCAACCGGGGGGGGGGCCAATACACAGGGCAACAATGTCTGGCTGCATATCTAATTTACCGCAACTACAGACCTCGGCTGCCTGCTTATACCTCAGGACCGAACCGGCAACAAAACCGTCCGACGAGCCTGATTGTCGAATAGTGACTGGCTATCGCGGAGCGCCTCTGTTCATTATCACCGTGAAGGGCCGGCTGTGCCGCGCGATAACTTTTCGGCTCCTCTATGATCAGATCATATCTATTTTGTCAGCTGAATTGAAACTCGATACTCAATAACGGCCTATGCTGTTTGGGCCGAGCTTTCCAACAAAGACGAAGAAAAAAATGCAGCTATTGAATATTCCAGGGCGTAGCATGTGCGGCTATTCCGCAGGGACTCTCTGTGCGGTGGATCCCTCCAGTGGCGCCGGCCTGGTCGATTGTTGCTTGCGGTCCGTATTTCTGATATATGAGCTGTTGACCCAAAATGGCCTGTTCCGTTGTCTCCAGGCGTTCTGAGGTTCCCAGAAGTTATCTTCTATTCACTCTTTTATCTTGCCACTCATTATGGCCTCGTCGCTTCTCTCTGTAAGGAGGCACTGTTTACTCGCAATATGCCTCCAGCTGTTGTTATATTCCAATCTACCTTTCTCTCTCGCTGCTGACCAGGAGCAAGTTGACGACGCCGTCGATCCTGAGGTGGCTGCGTTCTTGGCGTATTATAACAATCACTATACCCCCGTTGCCTCCAACTTCACCGCCCAACAATCTCTCAACACTCTCATTTTCGGCCGTCAAACGACCGCCTCCACCACTCAAGACTATAGCTGTAGTAAAGACCGAAAGTGTTTCAACGGTGCCTGTTGCGGTCAGAGCGGTGTCTGTGGCTATGGGCCAACCTATTGCGGTGATGGCTGCATGTCCAACTGTGACGCAACCGCCGAGTGTGGTATGCAGACTCCGAGCGAGCTCTCGATCTCCTGGCGCTAATCTCTGTGCACAGGACAATACTCGGCATCTGGTAGTGCTACCTGCGGGACACTGTAAGAACCGTTCCTCATTCTTGAGTCGTCCGTACGCTAACGACCATGAAGAGAAGCATGTTGCTCGCAGTTTGGGTTCTGTGGGACCACTGAGGTAAGTGACTCCGTTGGATATCGACATGTCCGGGTTGTTGATATGATGATACAGGAATTCTGCGGGGCGGGCTGCCAGTCCAACTGTCGCATGCCCACTGGCACTGATTCAGGAAATGGCGACGTGCGTCAGAACATCATCGGTTATTACGAGAGCTGGAAGGCATTCGGCGACGAAGTAAGTGTATTGTTTCCTCACCACTACTGGTTTCTCATTTACTTCCACCCATTGTCCCCTGCCAATCTCAGACAAAATGCGCATTACCTTGGCAGCTGTTTGAGGGATGATGCGGCAAACGGGTGGCCGAATTTGCATGCGTACACCATTTGACTTGATATTACGAACGTCAAAAGACTACATACATGTGACCTTTCTTTGTTATTGTGCTTGCTNATGCGTACACCATTTGACTTGATATTACGAACGTCAAAAGACTACATACATGTGACCTTTCTTTGGTATTGTGCTTGCTCACGCGCGTGTGGCCAATACTGTCTGCACATATATTAACAATGGTGATTAATAGTGCGGCACAATGGACCCTACGCAGATACCCATTGAAGCGCTTAGCCAGGTCAACTTCGCCTTTGTCTATGTTGTGCCGGCCACTTTCGAGCTTCAGCCCATGGACGGCGACTATACAACGCTGGCCAAGGTGGCTGATGCCAAGGCACGGAATCCCAAAGCAAAGGTCTGGATCTCCATCGGCGGCTGGTCCTTCAACGACAACGAGTAAGTCATTCGCGTATGGCTCCGGGCCGCTGCGCGTTGGTCGTTACTATCTTGCGTGCTCATGAACTGACGAGAATCTGCTGCCTAGCACGTCGACCCAGCACGTCTTTGCTGATATTGCGAACTCGGCGCTCAACTCGGCTCACTTCGCAACCAACGTCGTCAAATTCATGACGCAGTACGGGTTCGATGGAGTCGACATAGATTGGGAGTACCCCGGCGCGGGAGACCGGGGCGGCACCGCGGTCGACATAGAAAACTATCCTCAGATGCTTGAGTATCTGAAAGCATGCTTCGAGTTCTACCAACATCCCACCTGGGGGGTTTCCATCACGGTCCCGACCTCCTATTGGTATCTACGCTGGTTCGATCTCAAGGCTTTGGCTAGATACGTCGACTACTTCAACGTCATGTCCTACGATCGTAAGTATCGAGTGAGCAGAAGGTTGGCGGTTGGCGGTTTGAACCTAACAACGTATTCTATCTAGTTCATGGTGTCTGGGATTCGACGGACCCTATAGGCAGTTACGTCTATGCTCATACCAACCTCACGGAGATTGATGTAGCCCTGGATCTCTTCTGGCGCATCAACATCTCCCCTTCTATGATCAATCTCGGTCTCGCATTCTAGTAAGAGTCGCCGCGACTACCCCCCCCCCCACCCCCCCCCCCCCCCCCACCGCGTCCCCCCCCCCGCCCCCTCCCCCCCCGCCCCCCCCCCCCCCTCCCCGCGCGGGGCCTGGAGAACACGGCTGACATGTGGCGTCCTGTGCAGTGGGCGAAGTTTTACTCTCAAAGACCCGACCTGTACCTCTCCCGGGTGTGGATTCAGTGGAGCAGGTGCCCAGGGAAGCTGTACCAAGACCGGTGGCATCCTCTCCTATCGAGAAATCCTTGAGCTGCAGTCGGATGAAGGCGGCTCGTACGTGTCTGTGTACGACGAGGACGCAGCCATCAACTACATGGTATACAAGACGGACTCCAGAGACCGGTCTTACAGCTGGGTGTCATACGACGACAAAACCACGTTTGAGCAGAAAATTGATTTTGCCAATAAACGCGGTCTCCGGGGATTGCTCATCTGGGCTATCGACCAAGACGACGACAACCTGACGGGTCTGAAGGCCGTCACGGGCCAAGACATTGCGTCTATAGCCCCCCTAAGTACAACGCAAGTGTTACTATCATCAGGATATCCGAGAAAGAAAACCAACACATGATGGCTAACCTATGTAAACCTAGTTACGGCGACTGGAACGTCAACGACTGCTACATCACAGACTGCCAGGATACCTGCGAGGCGGGCTGGACCACACTTTTCCAGCTCAACCTGGACAGGAACGGAGTTGGATGCCCGAATTCGGGAGACTCTGCCGCCAAATCGCGACAGAGAAGCTTCTGCTGCCCACCGTGGGGTGCCCCCGATGCGTCCAAGTGCTACTGGGCCGGGAATGGCCACGACTGCTACGGCCAGTGCGACACGGGCGATGTGCTGATGGCTACAGACAACTTTGCCGGCGGTGGCAGCAGCTACTGGTGCAGAACGGGAACCTATGCGTACTGCTGTCCAGCGACCAGCGGAGCCGCAGCCATCGCCGCCTGCGAGAAGCGCTCCGGGTCCGATTGCCCTTCTACCCTGCCGCAGTCGCTCACTTCCCTTGCGGACAATGACGCATTCGGCAACGGTGCGCACCTCTGCTGCCCGGCTGACCCGACCTTTAACAACTGCGACTGGTACGGCGCTTCGACCACTTGCAATGGCAATTCGTGCCCCGTCGGCAAGGTTGAGATCTACCGAGATACACAAGGCAACAGCGGCGCGGCGTGCGTGTTCAAGCGCCAGAAGGTTTTCTGTTGCGACCCCCCGTACGGCGGAAGCGCTTTCCTGCCCGTGCCACTGGAGAACCTGTTTGCAGATGCTGCATCGTTCCCGTCGAGTGACGAGCCGGTCTACTACGAGGCCTTTGATCACGACAAGAATGCGTTTCCCGACTACGACTCGACTAACACGGATGACCCCAGCTCGGAACCATTTGCCTGGACCATCATGGTCGGCGCGGAAGAAGACGTCCAGTCGCTCCGCAGGAGGGATGGCTCGCATCTCGCGGCGTTTGACTGTCCCAACCCCGACCCCTCGGACTTCTCTACGCAGACGGTCAAGCTGGCCTGCATGGTCGCCGACGACCACAACTGTGAGGACCTCATGAAGGGCGGTACCCACGGAACTATCGTCCGCCTGCCCGAGGGCTGTGGGCCGGACGAATGGGTCCGTGTCGTTTCCTTCAAGAAGATCACGGACGTCGAGCCGGATGCCGTCCCGCCGGAGCTGGTCAAGCGTGCCTCTGGCGCCCCCGAGGTGTACCAGCTCCGGTACGATTACAACTTCCGCAAGCTGCGCCGAGACGGCGGCGAGATTTACGTACGCTTCGACGCATCTGTCCACCCGGGCTACTGGGATGCCATCGTCGCGTCAGACGAGGGCGCCCCCTCCAAGAAGCGCGCACCTGGAGAGTGGAGAGAATTCCACATGGACTGGTTCGAGCGCAGAGGCTTCGTCGACGGGTCAGCACAGGCTCGCATCGCCGCCCGCGGGGAGTCCACCCAGAGCAGCTGGTGGGCCGGTGTTTTCGACAGCTTGCTGAGCGGCTCCCAGGTCTTGGACGACGGCGGTTGGGGCGTCACCAAGACGTACACCTACAGCCAGGTGCTGTACTCGGCTACGAAGTCGTGCCCGCCGTCGGCCACCGCCAGCCTCACGGCGACGGTCGAGGGCAAGTTCCAGGCTCAGCTCGATTACGGACTCTCGCTGATCGGAACTCTGCGCAAATTCGACTTCTCCCAGGCCTATGCGTATTTCCAACTCACCCATGTGGCTGCCACGGCGGGCGGCACCGTCGAGGCAAATGCGGCCATCGGCATGCAGACGACAGTCCAGCCACTGCAGATAGATCTGGACCCGTGGGGCGGAAGCTTCAACATCAAAGGACTGTGGCAAGTCGGGCCCTACTTTGATGTCACGGCCCAGCTCCAGGCCCAGGCTACCATCTCCGGAAAGATGATCTCCAATTCGACTATTGCCTCAACCGCTCCGTATACCTGGATGTACCCGGCCGGCCTGAGCGAGCGACCGTCGGCAAACGTCTTGACCGAGTACTTCCATAACTTCAAGGTCACTTCGGGCGAAGAAGCCAGCATCACCTCCGACGGGTCCCTGACCATGAGCCTGACCCCGGCCGTCGGCTTCAAGGTTGTCCTGAGCGCCCTGGGCAGCTCGCTTGTCAAGACGGACATAAAGGCGAGGTTTGGGTCGGAGATGACGGTCAAGGTGAACGCCGGGAGCTCAGACTGCGACGGCGCCAACTACGGGATCGTCGGCACCCTCAACGCCGGGTTTGTCACGACGGACCCGCTGCCCGGCTGGGACTCCGGAACGACCACCTACGATGTATTCGAGGAGACTTGGGAAGTAATGCCGTTGCAGTGCGTCGAGTGGGGCAAGCAGGTCAAGAGGGGGGCGGCTCTCGAGTCGCGAGCGAGCGTGGTGGATGCTCTGTTCCCGGACATCTCCAGCTTGAGCATCGCCTGTCCAAGCGACATCACATCCGAGTCAAGCGGTTGCTACGACATTGTCCTCGACAACTCTCATCTCGAAGGTATGGACTCGGTGGAGCAGGGCGTCGTGCCGACGGTCAACCTCAAGAGAGATGCCACGCTTTCTGCAGGCTCCGAGGGCGCTGGTGGGCTCTCCCTCGAAATTCTGGCCTTCTCACGGTGGGAAGACGCGCCCGACTACGACCCGAACTCACTGCACCAACTGCACAGGCGGACAAGCGATAAGAAGGGCTTCTGGGTCTGTTCGGGCAACCGGGCCGTCGGGTTCAGCGGCATGTCGTACTGGACCGGCAGCGAGCTCATTCAGAGGGCGCCCGGAACCCCGCCGACGCCGCAGGCCTACACCAAGAACACCGAATGCGACACGTACTCGGTCGTCATCGACCCCAGCCCGACAGTCCGCCAGTCAGACGACGCCAACGTTCGGTACTACATCGCTGAGCACGTCTTCGAATGGAGGCTGCTCATCGACTTCTGGACGGAGACGTTTGAAGACTACGAGCAGAAGACCTACACCAACCCGGCGTCGCAGGGCTTCATGTCCACCACGAGAGGATTCCCGAGCACGGCGACCATCTCTTGGTGCGACTACATGTGGTTCTGGTGGTACAAGGGGGAAGTCACCGTCAACGGCTTCTATCGCTACCCGACCTGGCACGCGGCAGCCGGCGTGATCCCGAGCAAGGACAACGGGTTCGCCAGCGAGCTGATCCTGCTCGACCACGAGACCAACGGGTTCAAGGAGCGCCTGTTTGGCGACGGGGACATACGGACCGACGACAACATAGCCGACTACGTCGTCAACGACCCGATCAAGGCCATCCTTGTGTGCCGCGGTGCCATAAACTCGGTCAGGTACATGAAGGTCGACGCCATCAAGGACTTGTACGTGAAGCAGGCTACGCGCGTAGCAGACACCCTGTAAGTTCCGTTCAAAACTCCCCAAACCCTCCCTTGCTTCAACTCTGACCGCCCCGGTGTTGAATGCGCGGCTGACGTGGGACCTGAAATTCGCACCATGCAGTGATGCGATCGAGAGTGCAATCGCGGCTGCTTCTCAGTACGGAGACGTGTATTACAACAAGCTTCAATATGTTCCCTTCAACTACGGCAAGACATTCAAAAAGTTCGCATGGGACCAGCAGGGCATTGCCTGGACTAAGATACAATGTAAGTAACCTCTCCTCTTTCTTTTCCCCACCTAAATTTGATGGTTCTTCTTGTTTCCGGACCCGTTCGCTTCTTCCTCTTTTTCGTCTTTTTCGTTTTTTTTTTCTTGTGGAAAAAAAACTTTATATCTTTCATTCTCCTTTGCTCAGCCCTGATTTGCACATGCCTGAGCCCAACCACTCGCGAATGGATTAGTTATCAAAAATTTTCTCGGACATGCTCCCAGAGACTAACGAACACGGCAGTATTCGTCAGGGACGTTGTTGAGACGCTCTCCACCATCCACCTGGGGACCAACACCAACGGGCCCCAAGGCGGCGTCCAGACAAACGACGAGATCCGTGACCGTATCGGCCTCCTTATCGCCGAGTACAACGAGTGGCGCGCCGCCGGGTGGGACAACCCCATCCCGGCCAGTTGGAACACCTGAGCCGGGAGGGCGAGGTACGAAACGCGGCAAGGGTGCAGCGCGGCGGTAGCTCGTCGAAGCTGGCGGCTCCAAGGGCGCTGGCCGGTGTGTAGGTCGGTCGGACCACCACCGAACTGAAGGGAAGCCCCCGTGGCCGAATCGCGCCAAAGGCTTAAGGACGAAGTTTGAGCTCGCCTGGGAGGGCTATAATGAACAGATGCTAAATAACTGATGCACCCAAAGCGGAGAGGCGCTCCAAGCCCTACCCACGTCTCCGGCGACACACTTTCATAGTTGACCTGTATCGTTTCACTAGATTGGAGGAGAGGTAAATATCCGTCACAATGCAGACCAATGCTTATTGGCGAAGTCCCGGGAGACCAGGGCAGCTGTAAGTGGTCGCGCCTCTCTCACGGAGGTCATAAGTTGTAGTACTATTTGATCAGCATCACTAGTAATCCCAATCGAAAACCAGTTGACCTTTTTTACTCCTTTTCTTTCTTTCACCCCGCGGACTTCTATGAAGGCCATAACAAACCTGGATTTAGACCCCCGAAAAGGAATATCCCTCCCGAGTGCATCTCGTATAGGACTACGACTACATCCGGGGAGTTTTTGGATTTCTCGACACCAATACCATCATAACGGTCAAGCAGGGTTAAGGGCGCGCGCCGCCCGAGGTATAAAGAGAGGGACGGCGCGAAAACAACACCTCTGACACCGGCTTCCATCAAATGTCGATACCCATAGCAACCTGAAGCTTCTGTCGGCCAAATGGCATCGAAACAAGACTAAAAAGACTTGTTACTCCCATTACGACAGCAATGCCACCACTCGAAAGTATGTAGGACGAGATTTTTGACAAAATACGGTCATAAAGGCCTCCACTAGTAAAGTTGGACAGGAGCGGTCCATTGCGTTCTATACAATAGTTAGGTCGTTCTTCTGACCACCATGCATTGTGGAAGGCTTCACGAGCCAAGAGCAAAAAAGAGAGAAAAAATAGCGCCGAGACTGACGAGGCCAAAAACAAAATGATAAAAATATACAACACCAGGTATTCCCTAGTAGTCACCCACCTAAGTACTAATCCAGCGATTATAGGACATATCTACCTGGCGAAAGGGGACCGGTTTTTCGATAGCTTATAATACGGTAACGTGTAGCTCTTGCACCGCGCTAGTGGTAGGGTAGCTTTTCCGTTTATTACGCCGTATATTCTAGAGGGGAATACGGACACTCGAGCGTTTTTTAACGAGAATTACTATTCGGGCTACCCCCCCTCGCTATCCGGGCTATGTACGTACCTTTTTTTTTAGCGCCGAGGTTTTTCCGGCCCGGCCCAAATCCATTTTGCCCACCTTCCTGTTGCTATCCACTATCACATGCAACCAAACTACAACAACAACATCACCGCAAACATGCCGCCTGTGCAGCCCACAATGCCTGCACCACCCGAGGGTGGTCCGTTTGGCGGACCGCCCTGCAAGACTGTGGAGGAGCTCATGGACTCGTTGAACAAGTTTGCAGGCGCCTGGGGCTACGCCTTGGTCCGCCGTAATGCTGCAGTCAGTGCTGCAAACGCCATCGTTATTGACGATAATTCAGACTAGGAGTAGATAGGCCAATCAACAGCGATGAATAGGCGCACAGGCCACTTCCCATACAATTCTATTATTTTTGCAAAGTCCTCGGATTCGTGATATTTGGGTCAGATTCGGGCTTTTACACCGAAAGTTATCGCCAAAAGGGGCAAATTCGTGATATTCTAACTTTTGGGCCGGGCCGGAAAAACGTCGGCGCTAAAAAAAAGGTACGTACATAGCCCGGATAGCGAGGGGGGGTAGCCCGAATAGTAATTCTCTTTTTAACAGTCCTCGATACGCTCGCTTAAGGTGCGTAAAAATCACTTTGCGCCAATCATATCTAGGAACGTGGCCGTATCAAACCAACGACGAAACGATCCGAAAGCACAGCCTAGAGTCCCCCAGCCTTAACTTGGCTTCCCTACACATGCAATGGCGGGATGACTGCCATCGCACTCTGAATGCTATCACGGGCAGTGGCATCGCCACTGCCACGGCACACAGCTACCTTGTGGCTGGACACCCTATATAGTCAGATCCCATATCGCAGGTGTGTGGTTCGTCAGATTAGACTTGGACCACACTCTGTATAGCACCCTACGTGGCTCATACAGACTGTTCAGGCATATCGCCGTTGCACACGACCACCTACCGGTGGGACCACGATACAGACCATACCGTACTGTGACAAATTTGTTAAAATACTTATATATATGGTGTACCGGAGTGCCGGAGGGGGGTTCGATACGTAACGCCTAAGGGGGTTAGCAACTGTAGCGGCAGCCCCACTTGCCAACCTTATTAATAGGCTCTAATAAATATATCAGCAGCCCTCCGGGCGCTGCAAATAGCTCTGAATACCATCTTTTTTCCACACTCTTCTTCTACCCCCCATGGTCCCCATGTCAGGGTTCCTGCCTGGAAATCTGGCTGCACTCATCAGCTTAAGTAAATCATTGCCTAATTCTTGTGGCAGCGCCCATCGCAGCCGCTTTCCACGACCAAAAGCCCGTTGTACTGCCACAAAAGCAAGAAAGTGGTAAGCCGTAAGCCAATCCCATTACTTTCCAACGCACCAAGATCTCTCCATCTGACGGCCATTTCCTCGTGTAGAGGTCCACATACAACACTCTGCACCACCGCACAAGTAAGTCAGGTTGTGCGCCCAATTCTGCTTATACCAAACACATACACCGAACTGCTCGCCGCCAGCTGTTCTGCGGGATACTCTCACCACTACAACCCAAAAGACTCTCACATAGCTGGGCGGATATCTCCTTTCATCCCCGCAGACGATGGCCCTTGCACAGGATTTCTGTGGTCTCCTTCAATCCGCTGTATCTACCAGCATATATATTCTAGACTTGGTCTCTATTCTTTGCGCACATGTCGAGACCCTTCTACTCTGGATCTTCGGGATCCCTGGCCCGGCCCCGTTCCGCATGTTTATTGCGTACCCAGAGCGCCCATTCTTTTCCCAAGGAGAAGCAAAGATTAGCAGGCTTATTGCTCTGGCTTGTCTGCTGTTGATTCCTCGCATGGTCCATGAGCAACGCCGTCGACCCTTGCAGTACAAATCGCCTTTGATCAGACTGATGTATCCATTTACAGAGAATAGCAAACGAGCGGTTTATGCTCTTATGCTAGTCGGAACTTGGGTGGGTGTGGCTGTGTGCAATGCCCTAACGCTGCATCTTATCAACGTTGGGGGCCCCTTTTTCCCGGCGAGCACAATGGCTTTCTCTTTTTGTTGTTTGATGGCTCTGGGCTGAACCAATTGAGGCTCTACTTGTATAATCCAGCACTTCCCGCACAAGGGAGCTGAGATTGTTGGTGATGTCTGCGTTACCATCAGTACCTAGATGACAGTCATCTAAAAACAGATTGCGATGGAATTTTGTGATCTGTAGCACAGATCTAGGGACTCAATTAGTCGGCAATGAGGCGATACACAGTGGTTCTGTAATGTGTTTCTTTTTATATGCTATCATACACATCCCAGTAACATTACTTCTGCAAGCACAAGTTCCGATCCGTGTATATCAATCAAAGTTTCCAATAGTGATATGCAGTACGTGGTATGGTTGATTCCGCTGCTCACTTTGTCACCCCGGCGCGAGACTTGAGACTAGACGTCATGTGAGGCCACGAAAACAATGGATTATGCAACATATACCCCACTGTCCCAGCCCTCTGAGTCGTCACGTCCGTCTCAATTGATTCATTTGGTGGTCGCTTAGGTATTCGAGAGTCAGTGCATCTACTCGCAGTACTTCCGGAGCACCATCGCTGTGTCGTCATGATCGAACTTCAAATGCTAGCAATGTCTTCGTCAGCAGCCGTCTTTGGACAAGTTGGGGTAGATGAAGACTCCCCTCTTTGTATTCAAATAACTTGCATGGTGATCAAGCGGTGGACGAACTTTTGTCAAGTGGTTGACTCGGTTGTGTTGAAGATGCATGTCGTTGTCGAAAAGTCATGGGAAGCCAGCGCTGTGCAATGTTGGCTTCCCGCATCATAGGTCTGTACGAGAGCTGAGCTCAAAAAAAGGAGAATGCTCTGAGCAGTATCGTCACATTACATCCTGCTTGATCGATGCAATGCTCCACTGAGGCCACTATTGTGGTAAAAAGTTCCAAAGAATCGGTTTGTAAGGCCTCAATCAGGTGACACTGGAGTGCTCCTTAGCGGATGCCTGATGGCTACCGTCCCGACTTCGTTGACATTCAGACCAGTGGCGTCAACCGCAAACACGAAGTTTTTGGGCGCATCGTCACCAGCCGTGGCACCTTGATGACGATTGGTGCAAAAGATTTGTCTTCACTCAAAGAACCGCGAGTTTGCTGGTAGAACCAGACCAACCCCAAAGCAATAACAAGAAAAAAGTCATGAGGATGGCCCAGACAAAGTTGATGAAGATTGCACGACCAATTCTCCTTGCTGGGGTGTCTGCCAGTGCGAACACTGGCATAGACCACCGACAAAAGAGGTGGAGGAGGGGAAGGACAACGTGAAGACCAACCGCAAGGAGGATTGGGGTAAGAAGTATAGAGACGCAGAGAGACATTGTTCTAGGAGCGGAGTTACGGATACGGTTGAAGAAAAAGGGGAGAGAAGAAGAGACGGCAACGGAGTACCACTTCACATTATGTACACTCAGAACTGGGAGATTCATCGAAGCAGGTGCTTGGAACTCATTCATGTCAAGAGAAGGTACGATGCGTTGTGAATGGAAGGGGCGCCGGAGTAGCGTTGTCAGTTCCAGCCATCGCTGCAATGTTTATGGGGGAAAGAGAAATCTGAGGGAGTTGCACTTGCCAATACAAATGGCCAATTGAGCATTATCGTTGTCACGGCTTTTTGTATATAGACTCTATCACTTGATTTCTAGGATATCTTATGTGGTTGCCCTGACTGTTTAAGTCGAGGTATGTCATAGGAGTCATGAGCTTGCTCTCTCGCCTCAATCTCTCTCCCATTCGACGTGCCCTCTTCTCGTCTTCGCCGGTAAAAAAACAAACTCAAGCTATAAAGGCATCGAGGTAGCTGAGGCCAACGCCGGGCGGACTGCGTTCTTGAATTGACCGGAAGTATTAACAGGTCGATGTTAATTTGTTTAGCATAATATCATTGCTCTATCTTTGTCTATTAGTTATAATAGACCATGGTTCTGATACTGATACTGGTCATACACCGGGCCGACTGTTTATCCGGCCATCCGTAGATAGATATTACTTGCAGCTGGGCACTGGTCCATTTGACCTTTTGTTCCCCAGCTTACAATTTAATACGAATGCATGCCTAAAGGGTGCAGCCCACCAGTCAAGTCTACCGGGTACGTGACACTATTAAAGCTCTATGAGATTTACTTAAAACAATAATTAAAAAAAAAAATCGAAACAGCAAAAACATATAATACCGGGGATTCCCCAGCCGTCACCGATCTAAGTACTAATCCAGCGATCAAAGGGCTTAATTATATGCTCTGGTGCTGCCATTTACAGGCAACTTGGTCTCCAAAAATGGAGGCATCGCACCCAGCTTGTAGCATAAGGACTATTGATTTGTAAGCAATCAACTTTAAAAACGGATCATCACGGAATACGGGTCATTTTACGTATTCGACCTTTACCACCCAATATTACCCCAAGGCAAGCTATCATGTTGATCTTTTCTGAACTCACAGCTGCGCTTTTAAGCACGTCGCCGCAGACCAGCCTTATTGCACCCTGGACAACCTGGCAGGCCTATCTCGAGGTGGCAATCTCAAAAACCAATTCTCTCTGCACTTTTATACTTATCAAAGTGCTTTACTGCTAATGGCGATGGAGGACTGCAGGCCAGCTTGGGTCCGCGGGATGGTGTTATTGCCCTTCGACAAAATATCGAAATATTGCTTCCACGGCTTCCACGTCTTCTGGTTCGGCAAAGTACCAATCAAAGTAGTTGACAGGGCCCAATCTTCATTCTAACCGTCTTAGGTCGTTTACTGCATCGTCTGCTCTTATGGTTCCTACTTTAGCTAGATTTGGCCACTGGATTAAGTCGTCGTGACCTACACTGTTAGGTGGCGGTGTTTAATGCATGTTGGTCTATTCCTGGAAGTTGGCAACCAAAGTATAGTTGGCTAGCAGGGGTGGCGTTGGTGATTGCTTTATGCGTGGCTGCATTTAACAATACCTTTCGAGATATGAAATCCCTGTCCCACACTTTGTTTGTCCCTGGGAAGTCACTCTCTCGGATCAGTTGTCCCAATAGGGCCAGACACTCATTTCGACGCCACAGTGTTGCGATTTAGCATTGAGTGATCCATATTTAGTGCAACTATATCTGTCTCATTAGTGCGTGGATTTTACAATGACACGACAGTCAATTCCTAACTAGCTGGGGCCGGGATACTACGAAGCCCTTGGCCGAGTATATCAACGGGCATAAATAAGGCCTAATCATTCACGCAAAGGTTTTGGTATTCCATACTCCGAAATTCTATCGCTGCATACTATTTGTACTCTAAAAACTACGGCGATTTAAAGCCCCCTCAAGACTTCAAAAGCTATCAATGGACTTCACTTCGTTGCCCAAAGAACTGCGATTCATAATCTGGAAGATGGCCCGCTCGCCCATTGTTCACTCGATTTGCGTCGATCCGAGAATCGAGATCATAAAAGAGACTGCTCATCCTCTACGACAAGTTTGCAGAGAATCATACCATGCAGTTCCAGAGGTCGACACGAATAAAGATTCATTTTTCCTCCATTCCGGATATCACTGCCATCCATCTTTTGAGAGCGTTGTCGAATTTTTCAACAAAAATGTTCCCGAGGGAGTCACCAAGCTTGTCATTCAAGAATCTATTGCGATCGATTGGCGGAACGAAGCTTTTAAGAGTGGGTTTCCCCACTTGAAGCAACTCTTCATAAGCTTAGAGGAGTATGAAAAACCATTCTCAAGCTCGATGGCTTGTGTTTGCCTTTCTACACCACGAAAGCTACGCCAATCCGTGGATCCTGAATAGCGTTCACTTCAAAGTCAGTTAGACTCAGTCAAAGTATGGGCTGTAAAAGTCGGTATTGGTATCATCATTGAGAATGCGAGCCAAAGAAAATTGTTTCCGACTGCTGTAGACTTGGATTGGCGTAAGGAGAGCGAAAGTGCAAGCTCAGGATCTGATTCGGAGTAGTCACAGGATAAAGCATTTCATGTATTGATCGGGGTTTTCGGTTCAGGACCAATTATCTAACCTAGTAAATCGTGAGCCTAGAGGACACTCTAGAGTAAAGAACAGCAGACCGTTGGTGTCTTTTGCGGAAAGTCTTTTCGTCAGTAGAGTGCCCACCCGTCTTGGGCCTCAAGCATTGCCTAACACGAGCTGGATCCAAATAGATCCTGGAAGACGGTAGCCCTTCTGTATAAGTCCTGAGCTTACATAGCGCGAAGCATTCCAGTTGGGTGATATTAGCGGNACACGAGCTGGATCCAAATAGATCCTGGAAGACGGTAGCCCTTCTGTATAAGTCCTGAGCTTACATGGCGCGAAGCATTCCAGTTGGGTGATGTTGGCGGCACAGTAAAGTCACTTAGCCCCAACGCATCCCGGCCCATAACATCAAAGGTCTATCTGACTGGAAGGAAGGCAGGGTTACATATCAAAGNGCGGCACAGTAAAGTCACTTAGCCCCAACGCATCCCGGCCCATAACATCAAAGGTCTATCTGACTGGAAGGAAGGCAGGGTTACATATCAAAGTCAAGAGATGACTCGTATCTGCGAGCCGAAGTATAAGGATGGAAAAGCCTGTAGACCGGGGCTTAGTCGGACAAGCCTTAGGCAACAAGGATGCGGCGGAGCTGTGTCTCTACTCAGCTAGATCCCGGTACTCAGGTGGCTCCGGAGACGGCGCTTACCACGGCGGTAACACCGCTGTCAACACGGCGGCAACGGTCTTTCTTTCAGGCTATGAGACAGACGAATTGAGCCACTATGAGCAGACGTGCAAATGTAGGTGTAGCCTTCTTTTTCAACGACCCTAG
>JACVEI010000061.1:88094-269808 GCA_018115615.1 Pestalotiopsis sp. DP-2020a | reverse complement strand
TAACCCTAACCCTAACCCTAACCCTAACCCTAACCCTAACCCTAACCCTAACCCTAACCCTAAGCTAAGCTAAGTTAGACCTAGTCTTTGCTTTTAAGTCTTTATCCAACGATGGCAGCCCCGTAGTGTGCCTTTTTCCCTTTTTTAAGCGCCAATATATATTGTTTTCCTGTAAGGGTATATGTTTGTAACAGGCGTTTATAAGGTAAAAGCTACGTAATATCACAGGCGGCGGCTACAGGTAATATAAATGGTTGTATAACAATTTATTTTCTATGGTTTTAACAAGGTTACGGGTAATTTTATTAATAAAACGTAGCTCGAAAAGCTATATCTTTAGTTTAGGTAGTAATAATAAAAATATCGTTAGTTTGCGGGTTTATATCGGTCCACCCGGGCCGCTTATAACTAGCGCCCAGGGTTTATTTACTTCCTGCCTATAAGCAGGGTCCAGCGCCGTGACATTAACCCGGAAATAACAGCCTAGCCTATTTTTTGTTTATAAGCAAAAAAATAAATTAAAAGCCGCGCCGGGCACGGTTTTATATATAAGTTACTAATAATAATACCGAAAAACTTCCAGGTTTTACAAAGTATTTAATAATAATATTTTATTATTTTATATTTAATATTTATAATATTATCGGCGGTGTTTAATTAATTAAATTTATTATTATGTTATTTATTAAGCTTTTTAATATTTAACGGCGGAAATTTAATGCTAAAAAATAAACTTTAATATATTTTGTTAAATTAGCTTATAACGCCGACGGGAATTAATAATAAAAATAGCCACTAGTTAAATTAAAGCTTTTAGCATTAAGCGCGCCTAAGCTTTATAAATAAAACGGCCAGCTTTTATATAAGCGGTCGTCGACACCGGACCAAGCCAGTTAATATCGTTTTTTATAATAAACAATCCTTAAAGGGCGACAAGTCCAGCGAGCATATAATGGTCTTTAAGCATAGTGTTGGTTTTGTTTGTGTAAAGGTTAAACTGTGTATTGAACCAGACATTCTCGCCTACAATCTCTTCTGCGGTCTGAATGTTCTTTCCTTTACTATGCTCACTGTCGGAAATTCTCCAGCAAGCGGCACCACTAGGACCAGATTCTTAAGGAAGTGTCAGGGCAATTCTGTCATTAAGTGCGCCGACGACAAACGCTCCTTTTCCATTACGGGAACATCCAGTGACACCCAGTTTCTTGGTATTAATGCCAGTTTGGTCAGCTCCAAGCTGATCAAGCCCATCAATGATGCGACTAACTCCCTAGGCCCATGCTGTCAAAGCTCCAGCAGAGTGAGAAGCCCTAAAAAGAGTATAGAAAGAATCCTGACCGCGGGAACTTCCACTGGCTTGCGAGGCAAAAGCGTCGTTTCCGAAGCCGACGGTGCCAACAGTCGCAGGAATGGGAATAGATGATCCACCAATGGTAATGTTGGCCGGCCCGGGCTTCGTGCTGGGAGCCTTGATGGCTGCGGTGATGGTGACCGACTTGGAGCCAACAGTGATCTTGACACTTGTTGTGGTTCCAGACAGCGACGCCTCGACCTTGTCCGGTAGTGGTGGAAAATCGCCCAGCTTATACTGATGAATCATCTTGCTGATTTCTTGTTAGCGACAAATAAAGTCTGCATTGGAGGCTACCTTGGTGCCACTGGCAAAAGTGAACGGGTCAGGTAGCTTGCTGATACTGACGGCGGGATAGTTGTCAGAAACTAAACATGTGGTGTTCTGGCGCTCGACCAGTTCGGCAGGATATGCCAGGACGGTCGCGCCGAAGAGCAAAGCTGCAGTGAAGCGTCTCGCCATGGCTGCTTGTTTCGGAGAGGCTGAGCAAGTTCTAAAGAGTATAGCTTTGTGAATATAATTGATTCGTGCCAGTGTTAAATAACTGGATACAGAGTATTTATACTGCAACATGACACCTTTAAGGTGTCTCTACTTTTATGAATAGTGTCATATCGGACGGTCGGAAATAAAAGAATATTCCTTAGCGATGCGCATCTATATATAAGTCCGAAAACAAAATATGCCGACAACTTTAAGCGAATGCCACTTTGGTAATCTTCGAGCTTTACGGATGTCGGTGTCTGTCTGCTTTGAATCGAGTAAGTATATAAGCTAATTAAAAGGCCATTTTCGTTGCATCCAGATGGCAGAATATTGTAAATAAGTCGGGTGAAATGCCGCTTATGTAGTATTGCAAAGAGACGAAAAGACTAATCCGTATTACGCTGGTGACTTCCCTCCGAATCCAGATCGGCCAGTTCGATATATTACCGTGAACCTTTATAGTCGTGCGGGGAACAATCAAATACAGACAACCCAAGCCGGCTAAGATACAGTGGGTGGCACACGCTGGATGTTCTTTTAATTGCTGTACCGAGCAGCATCGTAATATGTTGAGATCATGTATGCATTTGTCGCGTGTCAAGGTTGCGAGCCGACGAACACTCCAAGATACGGACTCACAAAGACGTCAATATCTCACTCAGTCGGACAGTATACGTCATATTCGTGAAGCGTCTTTGGCACCTTTGAACTACGCATCGATGAATTGCCGGACGGTTTAGAATACTTAGCCGGTAGTCCATATGAATTTGTTTATGTCCGCTTCCGCAGTCCTTAGGTCAGGCCACACGATTGACATCTAGGCGCCTGCGCACAACGTCACCCGGCTCGTGACGGTTCAAGGAATTTGAAATCACGACTAAAGAGGAAGTTGACATAATTACTTGCCATTTCTCATTATTGCCATGGAGGAACGAGACTTGCTCGATATCATTATTGGCTTCCAAGTGCAATCAACAGCCTCAAGCACGTGGATATGGCAATGTCAAAGATTTCAGTCGTAATGCTGTTCAGCATACTCTGGCAGACAGTGAAAGCACACGGCGGTCTTGCAAACTATACTGTTGATGGAACATGGTACCGAGGGTATATGTTTCCGAACATTATTTGTCACTCCGCAGGATGCACTGCCTGACCTCGAAGACTAGTTTTGATCCCAATGAATCATCAGATGAGCAGGTTGGTCAGTCTTGGGTGGTACAGCGCAGGTGGGACAGTATTGATCCCATTTTCCATGTCAACGACTCTGGTCTGGCCTGCAACACACCGGGCACAGCCCCAAGTCGTATATTCCAATCATGGCGGGTGACACTTCGACGGCTGTGTACCGGTATTGGCTCCATCCAGTTGGTCCAATGACTGTTTGGTTGGCCGCATGTGACGTCTTTGGAGACTGCGAGAAAGCAGACTCAACGAACTGAAGCTCTTCAAAATCCCAGAAGCCGGTCTCCTCAATAGATCAGTGCCAGAGGGCGTCTGGTATCAAAAAGCCTTTCAAAATTAGGATGGCTCACCAGACCTCTGGCCAGTGACAATACCAAGCACGATCAAGCCTGGGTTATATGTCGTGAGACACGAGATTCTGAGCCTCCATATTGAGAACAAGCCACAATTCTATCCAGAATGTGCTCACTTGAACATCAGTGGCTTAGGCAACTCTCTTCCTGGGCGAGATTACATTGTCAAGTTCCCAGGAGCATACGCAGCGAATGGTAAGTTACATCGTTGATTAGGAATCTTTATAATACCAAGTCTTCTGGAGAAAATAGGCTTATATACAAGAAGATCCGAGCATTGACATCAATATTTATACGGATGAAATGAAGAACACAGAAGTGAGTCTTGCCCTGGACGTACCATAGACTTGACTGACCCAATAAGTAGAACCATATAATCCCAGGGCTACCAGTATGGAGCGGATGATTGCAGCCGTTTTTTGTCACCGTTGCCTAAAAATTACACAAAATGCCAAGTGTCATCCATGGTCGATTGAAATTGCTGTAATACAGGATGGATTGCGAAAAAAAAAAAACGATATCGCACGGTGCATCATCCAGCGGATATTGGTAGAATCGTGACGACTGACACTATAATTGTCCGTCTTTCGTTTTATGTTTTGGAAGAGTCTCAAACAATACTAGCCAGTGATAAACATGCCTTTGCAGTGAGTCATAAAAATCCAGACTCCTTTTCACAGAACATTATATTAAAAAATACAAAAGAGCATATATAAGAAACACGCACATAGACAGTATTCTCCGTGTGTTTAATTTTCGCATAAGTGTATATGTATTGCAGATGCAGGCGCATTCTAATGAGGAGCTCATTGCGACAGCACTGGAGCCCCTCAAGCATCAACATTTGGCGGGCCATGGCAGCAGCTTACAGTATATGTACTCCGTCGCCCGCCCGCTACTCTGTACAGCCCCGCGGTACCAGCTAACCTGCCACCGAGATAGCACAGCCATCTTTGCTGCGATTGTGGCTTGTGCATCATGATTATAATCCTTCAGGAGTCGCTTTAAGCAAGGGATTTCCTAATCTTCAGCTCAGGTTTCCTTTGTGGTCTGGCATAGCTGTGATACAAGAGTCCAGAAAATCATCGGCAGCCATAAGATCGAGCGCGCCCTGGCGCATATATCAACTAGCACTTCTCGAACGCCGAATCTTAAACTGTCAAACTCCAACCCCTCCTCTTGCCCCCGATGGCTAGAAAAGGCTCCCGCAAGGTGAGAACAGGCTGTCTCACTTGCAAGTAGGTTCCACGGCAGCCCGCAAGCCACGAGCCGAATAAATTGACAGATTGCCATCAGATTACGAAAAGTCAAGTGCGATGAAGGAAAGCCAGCTTGCTTCCGATGCACTAGCACAGGACGCAAGTGCGACGGCTACGCTATGGAACCACAGCCTGGGCTCACATGGTATCGGCCAAGCAGCCTCTTTCAATCCATCGACAAACCTGTCGAAGGTCGAGCGCTGCAGCTCTTTTGCGATACTGCCGCTCCGTCGCTTGCTGGTCCGCTGGACTCGTACTTCTGGACGCACCTCGTCCTTCAGTTCAGTAACTTTGAGCCGTCTGTGCGACACTCACTTGTTGCCATCAGCTCACTATATGAAGATTTCCATTACAAGGGCAAGGCGACCAGACAGTTACAGTCAAATGCTTTCGCGCTTCAACACTACAATGCCGCGATAGAGAGTCTCCGAAAGCTGGACAACGAGCCGCTCATCTTGCTCGTTTGTGTCTTGTTTGTTTGTATAGAAACACTACAAAACAACCGCGCTGCTGCCATGCAACACATTGCACACGGAATTGTGATCCTGGAGCGAATTGGCGGTGCGTATCCCTGGATCATGGAGTACCTGTCACCGATATTCCGGCGCCTGAGCATCTTTCCTCTGTTCTTTGGTGGCCCGAACCACGATTTCCCTACTATGAGCGGGCTAGAGGCGCCGATACCTCCAAACTTTACAACCTTTGCTGAAGCGCAGTATTACATGGACGGCATAGTTTGCCGCGCATCGCGCTTCATACGCCAAGGTGATGCATACCGCTACGGCCAACATGTCTCTGATCCAGTTGATCCAGACCTGCTAGCGTATCAACTGAAGCTCGAGCAAGCAATTGAGGATTGGCATGCCAGCTTTTCGCAACTTGCAAAGAGTCTAGATCTTTCCGAGTACCGAGACATGGCTTGCAGTAATGTCATGTCGCGATATAGGATCTCACGGCTGTGGGCTCTTGCAGCATTTGAAAAGTGCGAGGTGTTTTATGACGACTACATCAGCGACCTCAAAGAAGCGGTTGATCAGGCCGTGGAGCACGGCAAGAGGGAGCCAGATGAGCTTGCTTCCCGTACAAGACCGCGGTTTACTTTTGAGACTGGCTTCTTCCCCATGGTACTGTTCTCAGTAATGAGATGCCGAGACCTCAGGACCCGCCTGAAGGGCCTCGGATGGCTTCGGGACTGCGGTTCTGGGAGAGAAAACATGTGGGAGGCGGAACAAATGTATCCGGTGTGCAGGCGACTTGTTGAGATTGAACATGGCATAGTCCTTGACCAACACAACCAGCCAATCGGGCAAGTTGATTGGAATGTACTCCCACCAGAGGAGAACAGGTCCAAGGACTTTGGCTCAAGTCCCAGCCTGGTCTGTCAAAAAGACGCCGGCGGGTGCGAAGTCTGGGGAAGACTAGCTAGCTATGCCATGCGCACTGCGGATGGGGTGGTGTGGACTCGTAGGGAATTCATCCCATGGCCGATCCGTTCCCCGGATGTGCAAGTGGGCCGAATGGCAATAACTTGGAGGCAATAGCACGGCAAGTCAGTGGTGTTGTGCGAGGTATTCAAAGTGGTATGAGTGGATGGATATTCTTGCTTGGCAACTTGGACGCTGCTAGCCGTTCAACCAATCCAAGTAGCAATGGCGCAGGAAGTGTTCTTCCGCAGCTAGGCTTCTGGTCAACCTTAAAATGTTGAAAAACAACCCTTTTGGTACAAGATCAGACGGCAGCATGAACCGACGGAAACAGAGAAGCACAACTGTCTTTGCGATCGGATCTCCGGCTATGAAGTGGTTGCTGTAATAGAGATGGAATAAACAAGCACTACCTAATAACTCTTCACGTGGCTTTGCTGTGGAGCTCGAAAGTAAGCCCTACAAGTGTTGCATCATGACTCGGCCCCTGCAACCAAGGCTTGAGGCCATCCGGGCGGCGGTCAGCGATGCTGGATGTAATTGCTCACCAACAGCACGACCCCATGGGGATCTACAGAGTACGCAGGGAGTACACTCATCATGAGTAATGGTCTTCTGCTCAGAACAGAAAAAGAAGAAAATTACCATGCATGCTTGTGCTGCAGATCGGCCACACCGCGCAACTCGTCATCGTTTAGTAAAGTATTGGAGTGTAGATTTCCAGACACAAATCAGGCATAGGTACTTCGTATGTGACTATGAACTTCATACCCAATGACTAACATGGGAGCACACCTATCGACAACGCTGCCCACTCTATCAACTGCCCGTGTTTGCATCGATCGGAGATTTACTTGTGCCTTGCATCCCGGGACTCTACAACAATCGTCCACACCCTCGTATTGAAGCAAATAGAGAACTCTTAGCGTGGCAGAGGATGCAAATCCTCGCGGGGCTTGCTGTCATGCAAGGTCATCCTCGCCCGCTCCAGCGGATGTGCCGTTCATGTGCAAGCCCAATGGCAGACTCGGGATCCAGGGGTGACGGGCGGAAATAAAGAGGTCATCGCCAAGTAGTACTCGGATGGCCTCTTAGCAAGCCTAGAGGCACTTTTAGAGTTCAGCGGTGCGAGCACCAAGACTCGTCGCGCGTCAAACTACAGCAGTAGTCTAGGCCATGTACTCTTACTCTGTATGGACCGCTCGCACTTTGGCAGGCCAGCAGTGCGGAGGCCTTCTGCTTACCTTTTATTTGAACGGGGCGCATCCCGTTGTCGGCTACTAGAACCTTATTGTTGTTCTTTCTGAATCTTTTCGGATACCATGTTTTCTGGCTCTTGAGACCATGATTCGACGTGTTGTGGCCTCCACATCCCCCGCGGCGATTGCGCTTCCACGCCTCGCTTTGTTGTCAGCATCGTAGAGAAGACTGGGAGGGAGGAGATCGAGAAAGCGGCTGTTCGGGGCCGCCCCGACGACACAAACAGCCCACTCCGAGGCCGACAGTATGGTAGTGGAAGTGGGCAAGCAGATTCCCGCCAGCGACAACGAAACGATTACGAACATTGGACTATCGATTCCGATCCTCGTCTTTGGGAGCATCGCCCTCTACAATGTTTTGGAACTCAACTATATGGTCCTGTGGACGTTCAGAAGGAGGAAAGGTCTGTACTTCTGGAGTCTCATTGTGGCGACATGGGGCATCGCAGTCAACACGATCGGATATCTGCTGGAGCATCTCCACCTGATCTCCAATGCCGCTCTATATTCGGCACTCATATGCATCGGATGGGTGTGTATGGTGACAGGGCAATCCGTGGTTCTCTACTCGAGGTTGCATCTCGTCCTATCCGACGACAGGATACGCCGGGCCGTCCTTTATATGATCGTATTCGACGCCATCGCAATGCACGTCCCTGTCATTGTACTGGTATTTGGATCCAACTCCAACAACCCCGAGCCCTTCTTCAAGTCTTACTCCATCTATGAGAAGGTCCAATTGACTGTCTTCTTCATTCAGGAGTGTATCATCTCAGGGCTGTACGTATGGGAGACTATCAAGCTATTGCGCGTCACACGAGACATCCGCGGCAAGCGAGGTGCCCGCCGCGTACTCGGCCATCTCATATTTGTCAACATCGTCGTCATCGTCCTTGACATTAGTGTGCTTGCGCTGGAGTTCTCCGATTACTACGATCTACAGACTGGCTACAAGCCATTGGTGTACAGCATCAAGCTCAAGATGGAACTTAGCATCCTGAATCGCTTGGTCGAGTTGACTCGTACATCGTCGCATGGGAGCTTTTCATTCTCCAACAGCAACAGCAACGGCAACAGCAACGGCAACAGCAACGGCAACAGCAACGGCAACAGCAACGGCAATGGTGCTAGTACCATCATTCCGGACTCAATCATGCTGGACACCTTTCAAAGCAGCCATCAAAGGCGCCCGAGGATAGACCTGGAAGGACAAAGCAAAAACAGTTTGGCTTTTCCCGGGAGCAGTTCACAGCACCGGATAGCTACTAATAGTTCGAGAGCGCTGCGAGATACAGAATCCATGACAGACTCTCCAATACGAAGAGAACGAGCGGGTCGGAATCATCATGCCAACGGACCATCGAATTGTTCTATATCGAGTGAGCCTGACGTCCCGTCTAGAGGTTCCATGACATCGATTCATCACTATTTTGGCATTACAGTTTAGCTTATATATATACAACAATCAAGATGTGATCGAAAACGCTTCAAATTTTGAAGCATTGATTTGTTAGTGCATGACTTGGGAACAACACGTACCAACTTTGAGAGCTAGTCTCGTGTCTGCCAGTCTATCTTGTCGGCGGACCACATATCTACTCGGCAATGAGTTCACGCCGATGATCTTTTTTCAGTCGTCGCGTGTACACTAAGCAGCAAAGGCAGTACCAGGCTTCAAGAAGATTCGTCTGCTGCTTCCTTCGGCGATTTATCTGGTGATTTTGCAAACGTACTCTGAATGCCACATACATGTAAGGCTATACTTGATCTGTGCTTGTATCATGGAAGTGCGTAATAAATACCGCAAGCTACAGTCATAAGGCGCGATCAGATCCCTTGTTGACTGAGTCGGGAGTTTACTTAACCACGAGGCAATCCCCATTTTTCAAATTGCGACTCTGGTTCAGCAGAGACTTTAATTGACTATTGGGTACCTGACAATTTCATAACAAACAACTATCTACCATTCTTCCAACGTAGAGATCATTCCGTATGATCAAAACTTCGACCATGACTATAACTTCCTGAGATATGTGGGGAGACTTGAACGAATGACTTTCCGGCAGCAGGCAAGCTGGATTTTCATTACTAGTGGGATCTCTTTTTCGGATAGCCTCAAGAAAGCCAGAAGGAACCCTAGCGAATCATGACTCCTTGCCTGCCTCTTTCACGGCTGCCTGCTTCTCATCTATACTTGCATGTCTATGCTCGCCAGCCATGCCATGAAGAATGGAAGTCAAACCGATCTCACGATTAATCTCTTCCATGCGTTCAAAGTCGGCAGCAGCAGTGCCCTCGGAGCCGAAGATCACGTCCTATGGTCATGTAAGCCATAGATTTCAGCGAGGATAATTGAAGACATACCATCTCTTCCAGCGTGAGCCGCTTCGTCTCGGGGACAAAGAACCAAATAAAACAGGCGCCGAGTGAAGTCAAGAGACCAAACAATACGTAAGTACCATAGCCAATACTTTGCAGCATGTCGGGTGTTACTACATCCTCAAGTTAGAAATTACGGTTGCCCATAAGAGTGGGCACGCTTTACCTTGGCCAACAATAAAGTTGTTCATCTATGCATTCCGTGTCAGCCAAGTACATGACATGACGATACTGTCAAGGGGTCTACTTACCCAGTTGCTGGAAGCACCAAGAGCTGTGCCATAAGGTCGCGAGCTCAATGGCCAGATCTCCGCAACCAGAATCCAAGCGCATGGCCCCCAGGAGTATCCAAAGTGGATGACAAATAGCCAGACCATGACCACTGCTGCCCATCCAGCAGCTGCCTGTGTCGCCCATTGGGTTGAATTCTTGGCAACAATGATTGCAATGATGAAATGACACAGAGCCATCCCAACAGCCCCTATTGTGAGAACGGGTTTCCTTCCAACACGGTCAATGTAAAGCACTGCCGGTATCGTGAAGACAAACATTAGAATCCCTACGACTCCTGTCGCAAGAAGCCCGGTCGTAGTATCACTCAAGCCCAACTGCTTGAAAATGGAAGGCGCGTAATAGAGAACTGCATTAATACCCGTCCATTGCTGAAACGTCATGGTGACCGTGGCGACAATGACCCTTTTGAACATGGACTTGGTCTTGAACAGAGACTTGATTGCCACGAACTGTAGCTTGAAGGTGTTCCACGATGTTTGCTCTCGGTACTGCGGGAAATGTTCGGCGACGGTACGTTTCTCGAAGAGGGATTGAGCCTTGATCTCGAGAAACTCCAACTCCACCAGCTCGTGATCTGCAGGGAGTCCTCGCAGGTTTGCCAGAATCTTCCGAGCTTCAACTTCTCGGTCGTGGTGAACCAGCCACCTGGGCGAGAACGGCATGAAGAGCATACCCAGAAACAGGACGACAGCAGGGCCCAGTTGAAGACAAATGGGTACGATCCAGGCTGCATCCTTCTGCGATCCCAGGCTGACGCCCCCAATAAAGTTTGTACCATAATCTATCCAGAAACTGATCATGATTCCAAAGGTGATGGCTAGTTGTTGAAGAGCGACCAAAGCACCGCGAACCTCTGGTGGTGCCACTTCCGAGTTGTAGATTGGCACAATCGTGGCGAGACTACCAACCCCTATGCCAGTTACAAAGCGCCCAGCGAGAATGACATTCGCGCCACCACTCTGCGCTGTGGCTTGAATGATGACCCCGATTATGAAGACCGTGGTTGCGACCAAAATTCCATACTTTCTGGAGAGGGCCTCGGCAAGGAAGCCAGACAACAAGGCTCCAATCCAAGCTCCAAGTTCTAGAATGGCAGTGAGCCAACCCTTCTTGGTCTGGTCGGCATCGGGGTCAAGCGGATCGTATTCGCCCATGTCTGAAATTTGTGAGTTCGTGTCAAGCTCTCAAGAATCGGGGACACGTACGTGCTTGGAAAGAAGGCATTGCCAAGACGCCCGAGAACATTCCTTGATTGTATCCATAGAGAACACCGCCGATACAGGCAAATGCTGCGATCCGAAATACTTTGAAGTTCTTAACCAACGCCTTCGGGCCAGATGCACCCATCAGGTCCTGTCGCCGTTTCAAAGCGGCATCGTAGACGGCCGCGCCGCCATCGGTGGCGCCCATATCTCTACGGCAAAATTCGGAGCGGGGAGAAACAACAGTTGTTTTGTGCTGGAAGGCAAAGGAAGAGTAGTACCTCGTTCAGACTAAATGACCACTAAGAAATTCAATCAATGTAAAGACTAGTGGACGGGATAAAATGGTTGATCTGCACAATGCAAGAAGGGATGCAGCGAGATGGTCTCGACTATATGGACATTTGAACAGGCGCACTTCCATGCGACTCCAAATACATGGCTTCCATGTCACCATCGTATAATATTGGAGATCCTCGCTCATTTGAGTCCAGCATTGCGCATGCTTGACGGGGGCAATCTGACAGCTACCATGCCGATCCACGTAACATGGTCCTGGGTAAATGGATATTGACACGAGCGATCATGAGTATCTTTATTGGAGCGCATGACTGCGTTCCGACGGCGAACCTCTGAAAAATCGAAATGATGACGAGCTAGAGCAAACTATGGCCCGAGGAGGATCTCGAATGCCCAGGGTCCTATGCGGGGATGCGCACAGAAAATGCGGAGTTACCCCAGCAAAGTGGGAATCCCCTCAGTGAAGGAGATGCTCGCGGCAAGCTTGGACTTTGCATTTAGCCTAAATGAGAGCATCCCTGCAGACATCCTGCTGCCTCAGGACGCTCCAGTCTCCTGGTATGCCTGGTGTTTGGGTAAGTGAGCTAGATCTGCAACATCCCATCCGCTCCAGTGTCCAACGAGCTGCAGTTGAATGATCCTTCTTGGAATGCGAAAATTGATCACTTATTCGGGTTTTGCTTCGCATGTAGCAATGATTCATCGTTCTGATCACAATCCATCTTGGCAATAGGTCAATGGTATGAGACAGAGATTTGACTTGTTTTGGGGCCTGTTGCAGTGCAATCAGCCTCCAGGACTTCTCCTCTTACGAAATCACGTTGAGCCAGTGTAGTGTGCACATCAAGAGAGAGTATCTCGTGAGAATGAAGTTCTCCTCGGCATAAGAATCAGCGAGCGTGATCATTTATGTATGCTGCAAGTATTATCTGGTACTGGCTGACACGAGTGTTGATGGATGTCCAACTTTCCTGCGATCACGTTCAGGAGTGAGGAAGGAAGATTAAAACAGGATGATTCCATCTTTAGTTGGTGCTTTCTCTTTATACAGAGTATTTATTCATGGCCTGAGTGGAGCTTGGCGAATTGCACTTAATGGCCCTTGGATAATTGATGCACGATATATATGGCTGGCTGATCATGCTTGCGCTCTGTGATTGAACCCAATAATTTGGATAAAGAGGGACGGCCGACATTGCCAGAGAACCCACGTACAATTGAAGCAGGCAAGCGAAAGATTCCTTGTGACGCGCGGCAGCTATGAACCGGATGCATTTATCAACCTGAAATGCCTTTTCTTCGCGGTTGAGCTGAGGACTTCGCGCCTCATAAAACACGCTGTATTTAGCGCCCTCCGAGGCTTTCCAGGCCCGGTGTTGTCTGCGGCAACATTCAAGTTGGTTCTGCTTCGTTCTGGTACACAAGTCACCTGGTGACGGGGTAAATCATAGCACCATACGCAGTCATCACGAGTGCGCCGTGGTTTTCTATTTGTACAGCCTGGATTGCCTGGCATGGCTGGGGACCATTTTTTACCGGGAAGACCAATGTGCGAGTCGCAGTGGATCATACCAACCCAACGATGACCATATAACAAGTGCCAACAGGCCGACAACAACGGGGCGGCAATGATCAGGTCTCATGGATTTGTGGTAAATACGACCTCTCTGTTGTAACCGATCGTTTTTTCGCTCTCGAATGGCGATATCTTCAAATTGTGATTTGGTCAAAGCTTATGAGTTTACAATCCGTACTGCCATCTTTTTTCCGTGGGCCTACCTTATTATTTCGGTCTTCGGAGTTGATCCAAGGCCCCGCGGCGATCGTTTATTTACTTGTTGCCCTTCCCGCTCCAATCTCCACTCTAACTTGTAAACGCGCGCCTGCGACACCATAAGTACTCCGTGCCCCTGCTTTTATTCTTATTTTGGGAGTTCATCTACGCTTCAGCCAATCCGAGCTTGCGCTGTTTTATTACAGCCGCCCAGCCGGCAAGACATCAGCGGCAAAAGGCGCATGGCTCGCGATCTCTGCTTCCCGATCCCGATACAGTGGACTGGCGATGATCCAAAAGATGCAGTGATGTTCAGACGCTGGTATCGGAACTGTACTGCTCTCCGCGTGGTGGTCTATGCCACTACACGCGGTACGCTATTGATTATACGTCCCTACCTACACCGAGCTGTGATGCCCTGCGCTTAGCTGCCCCTCCCAACTTGCAGAACGATGGTCTGTTGAATGCTACAAAGTACGTGGGTACATCGAACTATCAGTACACATGCATGCAGGGACTGCAGATTGCTTGCAGCTACTTTCAGGCGTGACTGCTACGCTCGCCAGGTACCATCTTCGATATAGCGCCAAATCGGGCGAGCGTCCACTCTCACTAACTGAGCCATACTTCTTCTCTCTCCTCAGCAGCAAACAGCAATCAGCCTTCGAGATGGAACGGAATGTGGTCAAAAAGTTCCACAGGTATTTTTCTTGACTATACACGGCACCAACCGCGCATTGCATGACAACACAGATGCACGTTCATAATGGTCGTCTTGGTCACAGAACAATCCTTCCACTTGATCATTCCATGAAAGAACTTGGTAAAGTTTACAGATATTCCCAAGAAGAAGCTGGCGGTTAACGGTACAAATCTCTTTTCTATAATTTCAAAAACGCATATGAGTGCTCTCCAATATGTCTGTTCCAGCATGGCAGGCTGGCTGCACCAAGGCTCCTCCCCCCTTATATGCTAGCCGCCCTCGCACGCCAGGTTACTCTCTCTAGCCGCCGAAACTCCAAACAGACGCCTTCCCGAGACGCTTCAGCCAATATCAGCGGTCCTTCGGCCGTCTATCCGCTCGTTCAGATACGCACCCCAGGTTTCATAACTCCACCTGCATTTCTAGCTATGTCTGCCGCTCTATATTTGTCTTCCATCAACATGGGAGTTGTGTTTCAGACCCATGGATTCAGGTCTCGCATCATGACTTCGAGCCAACTGCCGCAGGTTCTCGTTCGTCCTCGATGGGTGGGCTCGGTTTTATAAAGGGTCGCGTCCTGATCGTGGCTCATCATATCTGGTCTCTTCACTTAGACCTCCTTTGCTATAGCAACAATCAATCAATTTCCTTCTTCGTCTGTTTCCTCTGTCGGGCCCTTTTTCCTTGTCTCTTATTCGTTTCTCCTCCATTCGTTTGATACGAGGGACTTGGAGTTCTCACCAAAACCTGTCACCAAAAGACCCTGGACACAATTTCCACTACGATAGACTTGGTTGTGGGCGCTTTCTGGTTTTAATCATTGTATACCAATCAGTCACACAACGGCATTCAATCGTTTCATTCTCTGGTATATACCGTCGTTTCATAGCCAGACACCATGCCCAAACACACGCGCGCGACCAGCTCGGCCCACCAGCAGCACCAGCATCAACATCCGCAAGTTTATGCCAATGCCATGGCCATGCCTGCATCTTTGGCACCTTCCCAGCCAGTTGATATTGGATATAATGGACGTCCTCAACTTCCTCTGAACCCGGCTTTTTACCAAGCCATGCCGTCCTCCTCTGCGGCACCGCCTTCCATGCCCCCACAGTATGAGCAGTACTCCTCTGCGGTGGTACCAGCTCCTATCCCTCACCGTGCTTCATCCGGGGCTTGGTCGCCTCAGGACGACCAGAACCTACTCTCGGCCAGACAGCAAGGTTTGAATTGGAACCAGATCCGAAGCACATATTTTCCAAACAAAACACCCAATGCCTGCCGCAAAAGACATGAGCGCCTGATGGAACGAAAGGGAGCCGATGACTGGGATGTTCGCAAGTTTGAGAAGATCGCCAAGGAGTACATGAGCATGCGCAAGGAGATATGGCAACCACTTGCCCACAAAGTTGGAGAGAAATGGAATGTGGTCGAGGCCAGGGTGAGTCGAACTCGACGCAATCACCACAACCGTTCTACAACGCAACGCATACTAATGATCATCTCACCATAGTGTATGAACAGTGGCCTCAAGAATATTCAAAACGCTGCTCGCGCGGGTGCACGGCGGGAGCGGGCCGAGTCTGGCCAGTCTTTCCATGGGTATGACGACGACAGCGGCATCTCGGGCATTGGTCTGACTCCAGTAGATGACCTCGATGCGTCCTACAGCAGTCCCGAAACTGGGCACTCGAGCTCGCACTCTGTAGGCAGCTCCTTCCACAACGGCTACAACCACATGCAACTCAACGATCAGGCGTACGGCCACGCGTATCCCGCCAGCACAGGCGGATTGTCGTCATCCGATTACGGTTCTTCTGTTTCCTCGACGGCTGCTCAAGGCTACGGCACCATCGCCACTCATTCTCACCACTCCCAAGGAAACTCCCCTTATCTGTCTCATGGGCAAAGACTGCCTAGCGTGGATATGGGCATCGAGGCAATTATTAATCGACCACAGCATAGAGGTGCCGCTGGGATGTAGCAGCGCACAGTGGGGCTTTCTTCGCCTCTGTTAATTCTGTATTGATTTCCTTCCCGTCTTACCTTGGGGCATGCACTTGGGCTGCTAATACGCAAATGGTATCGGCGTCGGCGTTTGCGAGCACGAAGCACGATTTTGGACATATTTCTTCTTTGGACTACGAGCATTTGGAGTTCTCGGCGTTGCATTATAAAAGAGGCATTCATGGTGTACTTCTAAAGGGAAATGATAATGACGATATCTTGTGGGGATTACACAAAGGGCACCTTCATTACTACAAAGTATTCTTTCCTAGATTTCCACATTGCCATCTAATGAATACCTATATACCCATACACAAATCTTAGAAGAAAAGTCGAAAGACATGATTCGATGATTCAATGTGCACAGCCTGTGTTTTCAGGGGACAATACGTACCTAGATACTTCGTATATAGGCGGAATATCTTTTTATCTCAAATGCTTTGGCACGCTGCATGGTTCTCCCTTGATTCATATTCAGGGCGTGATCCCCCACTGCTCGGTTCCCCAGGTATTTCGGCTCGGGCCGGATGTCGGGGCCGGCGGGCCAAGGATTTGTAATATCGGGTCTACTCCGTATTTTTGATGCTGGGGCAGCTCACCGAATCAAGTTGGCACGTACCAATCATCGTCTGCTTGCATCCGTCAAACAGCCAAAGACGTGAGACATGATTACCAGCTGCCAGTGACTCAATGTCGGTGCAACAGGTATCGTGTAGTACTTCTATGTCTGTATCCAAAGAGGCAGGTTATTTGCTGGTTAAGACGTACTACTAGCGTATTGTACACCGCAATCACGAAGCCCGCTCCACACAACAGAACGGCAAGTCGGTCTACTGCAGGTTGTGAGTCTGGGCGATCTCAGTACCCACTTGCTTTTACAATCTGCTTCCGCGACTCGCAGTTTCACATATTTGCTTACAAATCGGAGGGTTGGGTCGCACTGCTGAAGGGTATGAAGAGTCAGGCCGAGCAATCTGTCATGTTCTGAGTGCAGCATATATAACCCAATCAAGTTCCCAACCATTGACTTCTCTCGGCAATCGAAGACGACACCTCAGCACTCGCAACCATGGCACCTTTCGGCAAGATCTATTCATACCCCGGCAACTGGCGAGTCCAGCGGGTAAGTCCGCTGGCTTCAACTTGACACGTTGAACTTTACGCCAACGCAGAGCAACATGGCTGATGGAAACATAGGCACAAGTCGCTGCAGCCATTAATGGTCTTGAAGTGCCAGTAGCCGAAGATTTTGCCATGGGAAAAACCAACCGCACACCGGAATTCTTGTCCAAGTTCCCCCTGGGCAAGGTCCCTGCCTTGGAATGCGCTGACGGGCTCTGCATCGCCGAGTCCGCGGCCATCACTTATTATCTGGCTGGCAGTGGACCTGCGGCCGAACAGCTTCTGGGTCCCGCTGCAGACGTCAAGACACGGGCTCAGATCACTGAATGGTCGCACTTCTCAGAGAACGAGTTTACGTCCAACATCATGCCTCTTGCTGTCATGTGTGTGTACAAGCTGGCACCTTTTGACGAGAAGCGATATGACATGCACGTTGCAAACTTCACTCGTGCCTTGAAGAGACTCGAGGTCGCTGTCCATGGCGGCAAGAAGTACATTGTCGGATCCCAGCTCACGCTGGCTGACATCATGGTTGCTGGGCCATTGTTTGCCTCGATGGGCTTCCTCTTTGATGGCGAGATGAAGAAGGAGGTCCCCGAAACTGTGCGGTATTTGCAAGGTCTTTCTGAACTGCCAGAGTTCAAACAGTTCTTCGGTGAAGTGAAGTCAGTCGAGACCCGCATCAAGCCATGAGATGGATGAGGCATTTGCAAGGCGGCGTACCACCGGCGGCATGTTTCCCAGTAAATTGCACATGGCAATATCCGGAGGGGATGTATTCAGGACCTTGTAGTCTTCGATGCAGTAGAAAACAAGGTCTACAAGTCCAGGGGTTTGTGGAGGAAATAGAAAAGCGCTGCTACAATATGATTTCATAGCCGTCTCGCCTCTGCCATGGTGCGGATTGAATTTGAAACAACGAAAAATTATACTTGAAAATGAAGCATGATTGCTGGATCTCAAGTCCCTCGAGGTTGCGTTTGAGTGTCAAATCGGCACAATGCCCATCAGGCAGAGTAGGTATCATGTTTGTGTATAATAAGTACAACAATATACAAAAGTATAAGCGGCGTGTAAACCCCAAAGCCAATAGGTCTGATTGCAGTTCTAGTCGCTTATGCGGAGCTCCTGGGACTTGGGGACTGTCTCCGCCATATCATCATCCTCCCACTCATCTTCGTCTTCGTCGTCCTCTGGGAAAGGTTCTCCAAAAGCGGCTCTCCACACACGACTCCACATGCCCTTCTTTTGAGCAAGGGCAAACACCATGACGACGGGCAAATGCCAGACGCTTGCCCAAAAGAGACCTCTAGCACTGCCATGGAAACCTTCGTGTTTCCAGAACCGCACAGCCTCGCGCGTGAGCCATATGTTGATCGGCAGGCTGGTGACTGCAAAGCTCCATTCCGTGACTCCAACAGCACAGAGGCCGAAGCAGATGGGAAAGAAGGCCAGGCTGTACCTCAGAGCCACTCGACCGTTTCGTGCAGGGTTGACCCAAGCCAACATCTTGTGCCCTGCGGTCTTGTACTCCTCCCTAATAGACCAGGAAAGCGCCATGAAGTGAGGGAACTGCCAAGCGAAAAGTAGGCCTGCCAGCAACCAGCCTCCAATCGCATCACGTGTGAGCAGGAGTTCTTCAAACCCTCCAGTATCTGTGGCCGACTCCCCAGCAGCTGCCGCCCAGCCCATGAGTGGTGGTATGCCACCGACGATCGCGCCGACCCATGTGTTTAGCCAATGAAGACGTTTCATCGGCGTGTATACTCCAGCATAAAGCACGATATTGGTCGCGCCGAGTGCTGCGACTGTTGGATTGACGCCAAAGTATAATGCGCCAACACCTGCTGCGGCAGCCGATACCGCGAACACGACAGCCTTGCGCTGTGTAAGTAAGCCTCGGACTAGTGGTCTGTTGCGTGTTCTTGACATCTTGGCATCGGTATCGGGTTCGTACAACATGTTCAAGGCGTTGGCAGAAGCAGAGCACAGCGCAGTTCCCGTAGTAAGGAATGCGAGCGTGAGGGGCGACAAGGACGGCGCATCCACGCCTATGGTGGGGGACAGAAAGTCGGGAACCGGATACAGCGCATAGGAAGACATGGCTGAGAGTACAACGAGCGTTGATAGTCGGGGTTTCGACAGGGAGAGATAGAGCGAGAACTGCCGCCGGAACGACTTGGCTGACTGATTCGCGGCCGAGGTGGTCAAGGCTGAGGAGGCATCTTCGGCGGGGAGTGAATTGTCAGGCACAGATCCTGCTGCCTCGAGGGCTGCCTTTCGTCTTGCGGCTTGTCGTCGTCGATGTGGAAGGTCTTGATTGGGATGTGGTATCGTCGTTGATGACGTCGGTGCCTCATCGTGGTTTCGTGGCGTTGCGGTCGATGCTGAATTCCTTGAAGAGCGCGCATCCTTGGCCGATGGCAATGCACTGTTGGCGAAGAAATACCCCAGCCTCAAGCGGCGAGGCCGCGGAGCAACGGCATTCCGGGGTGCGAAGCTCTGGGCAAAGGTTCGCGAAGATGCTGCTGTTGGTATCCTGGATCGAGATAGCTGCAAGCTGCATTGCCAGCAAACACTGTCAGCGGCGCCCGGGCGGAAAAGGTTTCTTGGCGGCCGTATATTCATCTCGACTCGATCTCATGGCCCATTGCTGGTGCGAGTAGGTCAATTGCCTCTGAACGAGTCGCGATCGACTGTTTGTTGCAATCCGTGGTCAGTTGAGCTTCCAGGATTTGGTGTGCCGGGGCGACCGAATATTCCGAGCCGGTGCTCTGTTCTTGGAGCCCGGCCCTCCATTTGCGGCGTGGGCAACAGGTGCCATGGGCGCGCTGAGGCCTGCTAGCCTGTTCTTGTCCAGGCGGATCATTAGGCGGCTCTTGGGGAAGATTGTGGGGCCAGACAGCTACCAGCTAACCTAGGTTAGGTACTTCGTAGAGTTCCCTGAATAGAGTCTGGACAGCCCTTGACTTGCAAAGAGATCACAAAAGAGAACCAGGACACTCTGCACTAGAGAATGTGCTCGATTAAACCACAATTCAAGGTTATCTTGTAATGCGCAGGAACTGATGACTATGTGATAGCTAACAAAACTATCAATCGTTTACTGTTTACTGACTGTATGACAAAATCTACAGACGTAGCTAAAGTACATCAAGCACATGTATAACGTTTGCCACACAAATGAATTCAATGTTGATCAACTTGATCCTGCCTGGTTGCCTAATATAAAAGAAAAAATCAGTCTGGTACTCGTGGCCCTCAACAAATTTGTTGTTTTGCAATTCATTGCAACTAGATACCTCGGCAACATCCGTACCTACCTGACAACATATTACTGTAAGCAGATAGGCAAACACATCCCATAAAGAGATGGCTGTTATGCCTAGGTACACAAGATAAAGAATGTTTCACAAAACACTGCGTTCACTTGCATGTTTGCTGCCGACAGGGACGCTGCGAGTTCGTGCTGGCCGCTATGCACGCGAAATAATTGTCTGTAACACACTTTGCCTTTTGGAGTATATATGGAATATTGTATCTCTTATCCTGCCTAGAATACTTATAATCAATCTGAGCATTGTTGTTGATTATACCAAAAACAGAGATGTTTATTGATAAAAAATAATCTGATCAAGACCCCCGAGCTTTATTTTATCTGGCTGACTATGTACCTAAGTACAAATGCAGTGCAAACCGAGCTAGGTACCTACCTACCTAGGTATGCAGTTCTGTCGTACCTGCTTTGAGTGATTGCATCAAACCTGACGCCACAGGCAAACGTCCAGTGCCCTCTCTCTGACGTTGGTAATGCGGCTCGCCGACCAGGCATCGGCACTTTTAACTCTTCTCTGTCGATTTCGTCTCGAAATCAAACAGGAACCGACAGAAAATAATTTCTTCTCACTTTCTACTTAATTTCTTCAACTCTTTTTGTTGCGTTTAGTGCCTGGTTCTCGTCGTCATGGCCCCGCCCGGTCCTTCTTTGGCATCACTTCAACGATCGGGAGGGATAGCCTCGCTCCGCCGGCTGTTCCAGCAAACCACGCCCGGATTCAACGTTTTGCAAGACTTCTTCTCAAAGTGGCTGAACGTAGATGTCACGACACTAGCATTGGCTCTGACCGTCTTCGGCGCCCTCAGTACAGCGAGCCAGCATCTTCGAGGAGTCGCTTCCCAAGTATACACTTGGATCGTAAGGCTCTTCACTGCGTCCGTGTCAATCCCGGGTAGTGACCGATTGAACCGCGAAGTATTGAACTGGATCGGTGCAAAAGTACTCCTCAGGCGGCACACTCGCATCTTGACAGCACACTCGGAGCCCGTCCAAAATGACGCCTGGGAGTACCAGAGGACGACTGTCAACAAGATCATGCACCCCGGGAAGAAGCGGCTGCCCGTCCGATATTTGCCAACATTCAACTTCACCTGGTTCTTCCATGAGGGCCGACTTTTCGTTGTTCGCCGCGTCGCCGAAGGCAGGATGCCCCCACGCATGCCATACATGTCGACCGATTCTGCAGACCAATACGTAGTGCCTCCGGCAGGCCAAGAGCCGCTCGTGGTCATGTGCCTTGGCAGGTCTGCCAACCCTATCAAGAAATTCCTCAAGATGTGCCGCGATGTTGCCGAACAGCAGCGCGAGGCCTTTGTCACCGTGCGTAGCTCCCGCAGTCACTATCACAGAAACTGTTGGGATACGACAGTTCTCAGGCCAATCCGACCTCTCGGCACCGTTCACATGGACAGAACGGTTAGAGAAGAGCTCGTTCTCGATATCAGAAACTATCTCAAGCCGGCTACTCGACGATTCTATGCCACCCGCGGCATTCCATACCGCCGCGGTTATCTGCTCCATGGCCCGCCAGGAACTGGCAAGACTTCGCTATCTCTCGCGCTGGCAGGCCACTTTGGGCTTGACTTGTACATCATCCATGTCCCGGCGCTTAGGGAGGATGTTGAACTGGACAATCTGTTCAACTCTTTGCCACCCCAATGCATTGTTCTGTTAGAAGACATCGATGCTGCCGGCATGAAGCGCAACCGCAAGCCTACAGACGAAGAGACAGAGACCAGGGAGACAAGAACCGCCAGAAGGCCTGGTCTTGGCCAAGTCACCATTTCAGGCTTGCTCAATGTCCTGGATGGCATCAGCAGCCAGGAAGGCCGCATAGTTGTCATGACTACCAATATTGCCGGCCAGCTCGATGAGGCGCTCATCAGGCCTGGAAGGATTGACAAGATGATTTTCTTGGGCAAAATTGATGGCCAGGCAGCACAAGAGATGTTCCTCCGCATGTTCGCCCCCGATCCCAACGATGAGCCCAACACAGCAGAAACTTGTGCAAACATCAGCAGCGAGAAGCTACAATCATTAGCGTCCGAGTTCAAGTCGCAGTTCTCCGACAATGTCTTGACACCGGCACAGCTTCAAGGTTTCCTCCTAGATCACCGAAATGATCCAGAGACTGCTATTTCCATGATTAAGTCTTGGACCGACGGCGAGAGGACGCGCATGGACAAGTTGGTAGAAGAGAAGGCAGAAGTTGAAAAACCAGAAGCTGAGAAATCGGAGATGGAGGTATCGTAGACCGAAAACCCGAAGGCTGAGAAACTGGAGGCTGAGAAGCAAAGGAATCATGGTGATGCAGTCAGTTAGCAAACGTAGCGCTGATACCGCATCGGGTCTCCTGGAGGAATTGGCGGCCAATCATACTTGTGCCTACCAGCAGACATTTTACTGGTGCCATTAAGGCAGCAGAATATGCACAAGAGCATGGGTCAAAAGATGTGTTTAGCAGGATATGAGGGGAGAGTTTTCCGTGAGTAGCGGCATAGGTGACACCATGTGGCTTGTGTTGTGTTGCTGGAGGAGCATGTGAGAACATGAAGTATGATTCTTCGGCGTGGACACATCAGGATAAGCATAAAAGACATCATACGTCAAGAAAAGAGCATAGCTTATATCAATGACTCCCTATGAATCGAAATTGATGTTGGGACATCAAGCCGACTCACCAACCAGGCTCGCCTAAATTATTGTCTCGAAGCCTAATGCCCAAGGGCAATTTTACTGCTTTGGAGTCAAGTGCATCAAGAGGTCAATCGGGTTGCATTGGCTAGAGCTGAATCACAGTGAATTGTTATCAATCCAACCTTTGAAAATGGTTCGTGTCAGAGTGATCAATAATTCTCTCGCTAAGCTTAATAGTCCCCTTCGTGCTGATCTTGTCGCTTCATTTTCCGGGACAGAACCGATAGATTGAAATGCTACCAACGAAGAATGGATTGCGACCTGGAAACCCCCCTAGTCGACTCTTCTGGTCTCGATGTGGGCTGTGTGTTCAGGTGATTCATGTTAACGAGAAGCCTCCGGCGTCGGCTTCAAGGCATAAACGCGTACTGGAAGCAGCTTCCCAAGATTGCTTTTGGGAAAACCTTTCTGCAGTTCCGTTTTAACTATCATCAAGCCCGCTTCTGCAAAAAGACTTCTAAACTTGCTGTCTTGTCTTTTTTTGATAATCATTAGCAGTGGCCAAAGAAAAAGCGCTGGGATCACCGCCCGTGGTACCGGCTTACCTGGTAATGCTGCTGTCAAGTTCATCAAACATGTCACTATCTGAAGTGCTCAGGTTTTCTTTAATAACTGCAAGCCCAGTTCCAGTCTTCAGCGCCGACCTGCACTCCTTCAGATACTGCAATAATTGATCATCGCTCAAGTGGCCGACACACCACTGAGTCCATATCAAATCATATGGTTCGCCCTGCTTTGCTCGCCACTCTTCAAGTCCTATGTTTTGAATTGAAGAGATGCCGTCTTTCCCCTTGATCGTGTCCGTGAACTTGGCCACTGGCTCGATAATGTCCACGTTCTTGGAGACCTTGAGCAGCAGACCTTCTGTAACTCTTCCTATGCTGAAAGATTGTCAGATACTGACGACCAAGCAGTTTATCTATCAAGTGAGTTGATAGTCTCAGTCTTACCCAGCACCGCCTTCCAAGGCACGATCGACGACGCGTAGACCCGGCTTGGCTCCAATGCCCAGCTTGGCTAAAAAGTTGCGCGAGCTTTGAAGATCGATTTTTGACACGACGGAAAATCCGTCCACCGTTGGAACGCCGCCGAGCATCCCATCGACATTGCATTCAACGCTGTTCCAATACCCAAGGCCCACATCCTTGTCGGGCTCGAGGCTCGAGGCAGCATTGTCCTGGTGCACGGTGGCGTTCTCTCCATCATTGGAAAAGTCGCCGTCACGGAGTAAACCCGAGGTTCCAGCCATCTTCTCGCCGTGAAATTCGATTTTGGCGCGCTGGGGATTTACCGCTCAATCCTTGTCAGTTCTTCAGCAGTTCGAAGTTCTGTGATTTGTCGTTGATGAATGGCGGTGCTAGCCAGCTGGCATCCGACAAGATACAACAGAGCTTTCAAAAACTTGTGGGGCGCTGGGCTGCAGCAATTATAGGTCAGATGCCTGCCTAGAAAATACAAAGTCTTCAGGCGATGTAGGGCACTGACGTACCTGCAGTATAGATGCTACAGAGTAGCGGCCTTTTTACCGCCGACTAAACTTAGGTATACGACGCTGGTACCTTGTTATATTTGTTGTGTGACTGTCAAAACAACAAATAAATCACTGAACAATACTGTCTGGTTGGCAGCTCCTTTTGGATCCTCATTTTAAAAAAAACAATGCATGCTGAGAAGATACCTAAAGGAGAGACATACCGTTGAACGCGGCGAGCCATGTTCGCCAAAGGAAATAGCAGGAGGCTCGAACTATCGCAATCTAGGTAGGCAGTATCTTTCGAAAGTCTTCACTGGCAGAACGGAAAGTCTTGTTACAATAAGATACTACCGGGGGACGACTATGGAAGATATGAAACAGCGCCCGAGGCTGACTACTGGGATTGTAGTTGTTGGATCGCACCGCCGACTGCAGCTCTGATCTGCCGCCATCTCTCGAGCAGAAGATCCCGCTGTGCGTGAACCACATTTTCTACCTCCATAATATCAGATATGGTTTTTTCAACAACACCGGCGTAGATCTGCATATAGCCCTCCAGTAGTGCATCAGCTTTAGTCTCTGAAGGTGTCTCTCCAGCTCCGTCGCCGTTCTTGGGCTGCCCTTGTCTTGTGCTCGAGCACAATATTTCTATTGCACGTTTTGTTTTATCGCATGGCTCCTTGTCGGCGTTGAGTAGAAACCCATCGAAGAGGTTTTCCTTCGCGAGCAGGGACTTTTGTGCCTGGCTTAGTTGAGACAAGATGGCATCGTCAATGCAGATCGAGTCCCAGGAGTTCTGCGCAAGAATGAAGCCGTATTCTCCAAGTAGAAAATCATTCGTGTGTTCGCCATAAGAGTTGCAAATTTCTTCGTTGACGGCGTAGACCCGATCTGTTGTGATTGAATACTCTTGATCAGAGTACAGCACTTTGCATCCTGCTTCGGCATGATTCAACAGATCGGCTACAGGGAGGAAGGCCAGCCGTTCTACCCAGTCATAAGTTTCGGTTTCTGGTGTCGAATGGTAAAATGTGCGCGTATTCATAATCAGCCAAGCCCGCAGGTATTGCTCGTAGGTTAGGTCAGGGAAGCTGTTTGTGACAACTTCCCATTGCCTTTGAATTCTGGCTTTTTGGTCATTCACCAACACCAAAGCAGGTTGGGGCAGCAGCGCTTGTAGCTATGATCGACACATGTGTTAGCATACAATATCTCAAAAATTGGCACAAAAACCGCTTTGAATCATGGCTCGATATCAAATTGCTTCTTGGTTTTCAGGGACGTCGGCGGAAGTGGCGGGGAGTAGAGCATTATATGCATCCCTACATACCTGTGGCGGCCATAATAGTGGCAGTGATTTCCGGAATTCATCTATCGTTGGGAGGATGTCATGCCATGGGGCGACGACATGATTCAAGCAAAGATCGATCGCCAGAAAGCTCTACTTGAAAAGACAAGCTTTAGTATAATTGATGGGCCCAGAGCGCAGTGCGCAGTGAATACTGAATAATGAAAGCCCGTGCCTTTGCAGGTAACCGTAGGTAGGTAGGTACGGTAGGCACCTACGCAACCAGATTGAGGGGGGGTCGGGCCTCAGCACTGACATGTATAGACCATCGCGGAGGCATTTTTGAGCGAATGGCAGGTGGTACGGTATCGATACTGCGCATCATCTTGACGGGCACTTCGAGAATGACTTCGCCAGCCTGAGAATACCGTCAGTTATCCACTGCTCTCGAGCGGTTGCAGGACAATGTCACGTACCTCGATGTGGCGGTCTGCGAACACGCCTATGCCTCGACCTGGTATACGGACGAGCTTTATGCCGTTGTACTTGATGTCGTTCTGACCGGCCCAATCAAGCAGCCCGTACGCTTCTTGCATGGTGTCTCAATCGACCAAGTGTGAGTATATGCGCGTTGACAATTGTTTTGCTCGCAAGTTGTGAAAGCAAAGGAGTGCCCAGCAAAAGGTAAGGTTTGCAGCTGACTCAATACGGAATACCTCAAATGGCGGTACCTATTAGGTTGGTTGAAATTAAGCTAGCCGTCTAGGCATCTAGGTAACGTACGGTACCTATAACATGTACTCCCAGCCCATTTCTAGCAAGGTCAGGTCCTTGTAATGATCAATCTTCGGGATTTGTTAGTGACCAAACTCCACTGTTCTAGGCGCGTACCGAGACAAATGACCACCGACGATATATATACGTGTATCTCCAACTCAAATCCTAGACTAGAGACTTGATATCACTGGAAAATATACTACATGTGACAGATTGATGAAATGGAAAATGCGTCTCGGCCTGCGCGCGACTGAGGCACTCTATAAACCATATCAAATATAATTTCCCAAGACGTTCGCGAGGATATATATCGACTAGGCACTACCTACCGCGAGGGTAAGCATTCTGGAGGAAGAGCTTCATGGCTACCTCGGGCATATAACGCTATATCTACCTACTGGGCCAGTCTTTGAAGCTGATCGCGGGCTCACTCAGCCAGTTCGAGCAAGCTTCTCGAGGCCCTCTTGCTTCTCACAAAAGATGTTAATTGCTTGGATAATCTTGACCTCGCTTTGACCATTTGCACTACGTGTAAAGGCCAGCCGCCAGGTCGGTGCATCCTGCAATATCCCACTATAGTCATCGAGGGGGTTCTTGTCCACCTCGGTGAAAACTTTGCCAGTTTCCCCTTCCCATGGGTTTGCTGGCGTCTCTGCCAGCTTGGCAAGTAGCGGTGGTGAGATGGTGATGTGATGGGCTCCAGCCAGCAGCATGACTTCCTGAATGCTGGTGAGACTGGCGGGCAGCACTTTGGTCTTGCTGCCAATCTTTTCGTAATAGGCTTGGGCCTGTCCACAGAACTGAAAGGCTTTGGATTCGTCCGTATACCTGTCAAGGGAATTCTGGTTAATGACAGCGGCCACAGTGTCTGGACGCAAACTTACCCTGCGTCGAAATGCACGCGCAGCTCATTGATATATGGAGCTATGTAGGTGCAACCAACACTGGACGCAAGCGCTGCCTGTTCCATGCAAAACATTGTGGTTGCCAGGGTGGAAATACCTTGCGATTCCAGTGTGCGGCAGGCCTGGAGACCATCCCACGTCGAGGGTATCTTGATGCAGACTCTCTTGACGTCGTAGGAAGGCTCTAGATCACTGAATATCTGAATGATACCTGAGACAAATTAGGCTCTTCGACCTGCACAAGACGAGATTGAGCTGTGCTTACGCCTGGCATTCTCGACCGTCTTCTGTGTATCATACGAGTATGCAGGATTGGTCTGGATGTGCGAATACCCGGTGAGATATGGAACAATTTTCAGTGCCAGCTTCACCATCATGCATTCTACGGCGATCTCGGCCTGATCGACTTCGGGGTACGTGTTCTGCTTGGACTTTGCGTAGAGAACTGCATCCTTGATGAGTTGATCGTGGACCTGGCGGCCTTCAGCGTCCACGCGTATGAGCTCATGATATGCTATAGCCTTCAGGTACATCAGCAACTCTTCCTTTTACGGCCACCCGAGATTCTTCTGGGCGTGACGGGGCAGGGAGAACATGCCTGGTTCGATGTACAATCGACGAATGGGCCCAGCGATTTCGCGACTATACCAATTTTGTGTCAACTTGCATAACGCCGAATAATGAGTGGCATTTAGCTAACCTGCGTCATCAAAGGTGTCGCAGTCGACGGCTGAATGGCTTCGCAGAACATCCAAAAGTGTAGTTGTGCCTGAACCCATGTCGGCGGAGCTAGTCATATCTCTCAAATGAAGGCAATAATGAGCTTTTACCACATGGACTGTACCAAAAGATGAAAATTTTCCTGTTCGAGAGAAAGGACATGCACCTGCCCTACTTTTACATCTTCTGTTGGAGCAAAAAGGATCAGCCTCCGATCTGAACTCCGCACCAACAATCTCTTGTAGTGTACCACATCAATGCGGGGAAATCTATCGAGGAGACCAGAGAACCACAATAATAAGATTTAGGATAGCCACGAGACCAGAACTTACAGTCCCGCTCGGTGCTTAATATACCGATCTCGGGCTCAAGTTGTGTGGTGCTTAATGACTGCTGTTGTTCCAACGTTCTGGAAGCTGCGGCTTATCCCTGTGCACACACGGCCGTGTACTCACTTTCCCTTGCTTATTCTCATCTGCAGTATGCATCAAAGGGAGGTGACCAGACATGGCAATCCACGCAATGCGCAAAGCATGGACTACCAATAAAGGATCAGGCAGATGTAAGGCACCATGTGGTACGGGCTTGAACTAATACTTGCATTGTCTTGTCCTCAAAGCGGATATGCGTAGTGCTGTTTTCATCCAATTTGCCTTATTAACTGGCAGGAATGATATGTGATTTTACTGCAATTCCGATAGGTCTGGCATTGGAATGTTCTGAAATCAAAGAAATATCATACTTGTCTCTATTCAGTGGTAGTCTGTCAATACCAAGACTTCCGAACTGTGCAAAGGGGGAAAGGGAGGAATGTAATCGATCTTAGTCTACATGCTTGCCATTGGGAATGCTTTGTTCAAAGCATTCTGGCCCGCTGGACTCCATGAATCAAAACATTTCTGCCTTGTCATCTTGCTTCCTTCTTCCCTTGTTGCAAGCGTCCGTTCTCTGCTTAAGCTGAACCGTCCATGACCATCTCGTCATGTCAATCATCCTCTTGAAACTTTCCATCGCACTATGATAGCCCCTGCTGTCGCGTCAAGGAAGAGATCATTTAGCAGACTACGCACCGCTGAGAGGGTCTCGGCGACTTGGCTTGGGGAAGCGCAACTTCATAATAACCAGCGCGGCGCTTTGGGCCCAAGCTCTGCTGCCAACACGAACAACATGGCTTCGGTAGCGCCCAGTACTCTACCTGCGGACTCGTCTGATCGGCAGGTGCCTTTCGATACACGCGTCGATCCAACAATCACTCCAAAGAGTGCGAACTTTGTGGTCATGGAGCAGTACTTCGACAGTCAGCTGCGGAAAGCAGATTACCCATTTCTGGACATACTGAAGGATCATTTTACCGTACCAGAGGTTCAGCAACTTATACCTTCAAGGGATGAGACGATTGTACGGGAGCACACGCGCCGCACAGCCGACTTCCAGCACCTACTGGCCACGACATTCAAAGACAAGCATCCGACTCTTGCTCGCAAGATGACCATGCTCTACTTTGGGCTACCTGTTGCACCAATGAAGATGACCAAATCACAAGGTACATGGGAGGAAGCCTTGACTAGCCAAGACAAGGAGAATGACAAGCCAGATCCGGTGAGATATCTGCAGAAACTCCGAGAACGCGCCTTGGGGGATCAATCAGGTACAGTACCGTATGAGTAGGCCTGCGAAAAACTTGTTAACTTTATTCTTCAGGGGCCCAGACATTTTCCGGCATGGGTCTCCGGGGTGGCAACATGGATGCAGAGGACCTTTGCGCCATCTTCTCGGATGTTGACGAACAAGACGCTGAGCATGACGACAGCATGTCCGTTCAATGGGAAAAGGAGGCCAACGACCAACTGACCATGTCTCTTCGTGGAGGCACACTTGCATATGATGATTTACCTCAACACACAGACGCGGCTGTAATCGCCGCCCACGCAAGCAGAGGCGAATCATTCATGTGCATATACGGTCGCCAAGGTAGCGTAGGAATAGACGCTACCTGGGCCGACTTCGTCCAAGGAGTTGTTCACCTGCTTGAATTGGAGGAGCTTCAAGAAAAGTCAACAGATTCATCTATTCGGATTGCTGTTGATCTCTTCGAGGGCCCTCTAGAGCACATCAAAACACATACGATGACACAAGAAGGTGTCTTCTATCTCAACGCAGACAAGTACGAAGAAGAGCCCAACAACGAGATTCTCGAATTTATCACAACAAACATGAACAAGACTCATTATGCGCAAAGTAATCGCCGGGTGTGCTTCGTCCGTCTCGCCAAGGAAGTACGCCCAGCGAACTTCCGGCCTGATCAGAACGACTGCGTTGACATCGTGCGCCGCGATATCGTTGAAAGCCCAGTGGCATACATGAGGGTCACCAGTTCACCAACGGAACGGAACAACGAGTTTCAATACAACCCAGAATGGCACAGGGCTCTTAGGACGCTTCTGCCAGCACAAACACGCCACTGTATGGTCGACGTGACTTTGCAGGTTAACGGGACGGTTACGCGGCAGGATGCTGGCCGGGTCTACGTCGACCAAGTATTTCCACACATTCTAACCGGTTTGATTGCCGATCACAAAGGGACACTGCCATTCCAGATCTGCATTGCGCTGGAAGAACTGAAAGACATACCCATCCTTACATCGCCACGCTATAAAGACGGCCTCGACGAAGATCAGTATGGTCTGGTTTGTATGACACCGAGAGATCGGCTTGGCGAAATGCGTACGATATGCCATGATGTAGTCGAGCATCTGACGGGGGATCGTTTGAGTCCGCACGGGAGACCCTTTCCAGCACAAGACGTTCAATATGTCGAGCTTTATATACCAGCCCGCGGATTCATGGACAATTCTGTACGGCCTGTGAGGTGTGAATACCAGAACGGCCGGGCAGTCTCACGCGAGGGCGAGTGGAAAGCCTACATCGAAAAGTTCCGGGCTGAGAACCAGGCGGAGTTCGACGCAGGTTTCGGGGTCTGGGCCCGTCCTGTGTACAGAGAGTACACCTTTGTTGACGATTCCGGCCGCGCCAAAGGTGCAACGCGTCATGTGATTTCGAACTTTATCGACTTGGATCTCCCGGCTTTCAAATTGGAGTTGGCTACTCACCTGTTTGACGGAGAATTCGATTCAGACGATGAGAATGCGATCCTGCTCCTGGACACCGGGGATGCGGGCAATCCCGAGAACATGGTGATAAGGCGCGGAACAACGGAGGCCGAGTGGACAATGATGAAACGCATGATGGCTCTCAACGAGATTGGCATCGCACTATCGCCCTCTCATGAGAAATATGAGGTGGAGGTTGAAACCCGATGGGGTGAGTGGACATTGGCATAATATCCCCTCGACGAGTTTGAGCTGACACATGTAGATGTTGATCCTTCCTCGTACTGGGGCCCTTGCTATACTCCCGAGACAACCACCAAAGCTTCGCCTCTACCTCCACCGGGCACCAAAGCTCCCACAAGCACTGGAGCCTTCGGCGCCGCACCCATGTTCAGGCAGGCACTTTGGAAAACCCCAAGCATCTTTGCCAATCCCTGGAAGCCGATGATGACCATTAACGGCGGCCCCTTGGAACCCACGGTATATACTAGCTGGCGTTCGCCCTTGGCCACGGCCGCTGAAAAGGAGAGCAGTGAGAGATGGGGGCGAGGTGGCAAACTTGGCAATGTTCGAAACTTGGCACTCGGTCGTACAAGGAAATGCCCCCAAAAAGGTTGTGGAAAAGTCTTCGAATACGAAAATCAGGTGGCGTTTGACAATCATTTGAGGCAGGATCATCTCATGAATGATGAAGGTGGCTCATGGTCCGACATCAAAGATATCCCCGTCTCTGTCTTGAGCAACACAGTTGGGAGACAGATCATGGCGAATTACAAGCACTGTAATCAGTGTGGCCGCGACAATATGGCCTGCCATGATCCACGGGACAGTAAAAACCATGACAGAAAGTGTCTCAACCTGGAGAATCAAATCGGATTTGACGGCAGCCCTGCCACTGTTGCCGGCTATTGCGCATACTGCGGCGAGGCGTCATACGGCACATGCATCAACGCCACGTGCATCACAAAGAAGGGAGCCGTGGATCCTCTATCCGAGATGTGCTGCGGAAACTGTGGCCTAGGATGGTCTGGGTTCACAGAAGCATACAAGGAGGGACACCGGGCCGGCTGCAGACCATTGGGAGGCACACCTTGGCAGTTTTGTGGCTTCTGCGGTATTTCCCTGACAACAGTGGACTTTGCTACGCGACGCAGCCACAGCGAGAGCTGCAGTCAACGACCCAAACCCAAGACGAGGCCATGCCCAGAGTGCTCACTGGATCTCGGGACACCAGAGGAAGCAAAGGACCACTTTGCAAGCGAGCACAAGGCAGGCACTCGCTGCTTGTGGTGCGAGCAGGTATTCCCGGCTCATGATGTGGTATGGGCGGATGACGTCAAGATCCAACATTTTGCGATTCACATGGGAGCGCTTGCTCATGTTCATGGTGTCAGCGCAGGTGATATAGTGGACGTCAACGATCTAAGATGTCCTGGTTACGTCGACTGCGGTGTGATAATTGGCCATATGTCTTCGGAACAGTACTTGAACCACCTGGATCAAACACACAGCATTGCCATGAGATCTGGAAAAACGCACCACCCCAACGGCCTGGCCTTTACTACCCATACAACGAGTGCTCAGCCGCAGAGGACTTGGGAGCCTTCAGTGCTGGGCCCAACGGTGCTTCCAGCAGGGACCAAAGTGCAGTTCAAATTCGGCGGTGCAGCTAGGGCCCAATCTCCTGACTGGAGTGCAGCTGCTCCATTCAGACCATTCAACCAGCACAGCCTCTTCCAGCCCAGGGAAACCATGAGATGCTCTCGATGTTTCGCACTTGCTCCGCGTCATCAGGATCGCAACCGCGATACTGAAATCAATGTAAGTCATTTTTACCAAAGTTCCTCGTCGGTATTATGCGGTCTGACCAGTCTTCGTTCTAGCTTCACTGTAGTCCCGACGGTTCGTGTCACATCAGACGCGCGCCTGGCTTGTATGACGAGAAGACTGCCCCGGTTCCAAACAGGAGTGGGTGGATTTCGTTCCCACCCGGTTTCGATTTCAAGGCTGCCCGCCAGGCTTTCTTGAATACATATCCTGCCTATAAGGGCACCATCTTTCCCCTCGATGAGGACCGGGTAGACGTCGTCTACGGTGATCCTGCACAGGCACGAGGCCAACGCAGTGACGACATTTATTCTGCCCGCGGCAGAGACATTTTGCTACGTCGTCAATTGCCCTGGCCACCACACACAGGAGTGCCACAGTACCGAATTCTTCACCCTGGAGGTTCAAGGTCTGCTTGGGAAACACTTCCCGCTGCTGAAGCATCCTCCGCCAGAACCACGTACCCTACCAAGCCCGCCAAGGGTAAGACGTCTGGAAAGCGCCGTGTCGCTTTCAAAAAGGCTAGGGTCGTGGTTCCTGGAAGGGATGACAGAGATGACGAAACAAGCTCCAGCTGTGACAGTGAAGGAGAACCGTGGGCCACTGGTCGCGGGGCCATAAGGCGGCTGCCCATGAGCCTGCGGGCCCGTGACCCCTCGTACCGCAAATTCAGCAGAGATGAAGAGCCTGAAGAGGAAGTAGATGATCGAACGGACCAAAAGGATGGTGCCGCCGAGAATTTCTCAATGTTGCTTCCAGGAATGAAGGCGTTGCCTGCGGACTTCAGATCACCCCTAGAGCCCGGCTTCCCAAGAAAGAGAGCACGAACCCCGAGGAATGATGGGACTGACGATGAGAGGCCTCCCAAGCGTTCCAGGGGCATCCGAGCGGCCAGCAGAGAAACGGCACCAGCTACTGAAGCAATAGCCACTGCGAATGGGAAAGAAGCAGAAGCCAAGGCTAATACGAAGGTCAAGGCAAAGGCGAAAGCCACTCCCAAGGCACATGCTAAAAAGTCTGTCGTCGCTGACACGACTGATCCTGCTACCCCGTCAGGAGCAGTGGCCGCTGGCGGCATCCGCAAAAGTTCACGGGCCGCAAGATCTTCGAAGAAAGTCACTTATGCGGAGAATGTCGACGATGGTGACGAGAGTCCCGCCTCGGAAAGCCCGGCCATGCCCAAGCACGAGAAGACGCCAGCTGGAAGAGGCCGGAAGAAGACAGACGACGAGGTTCAAGTTGCAAAGCCAGTCAAGACTCCGGCAAAAACAACATCAAAGCCGGCAGTCAAGGCAGTTGCTCGGACGCCGGCCAAGAAGACGCGCAAGAAGGCTAACGTCGAGGAGGCTACACCCGCGGGGGAGGCACTTGATGATGCAGTCGAAGGTGAAAAACGAGCCAGGAGACAGCCAAGATTCAAGTAGATCAGCGCAGACCGCTGCTTGGGAAATCGGGTCCTCTAAGATGTGTGATCTTACGCACTCACTCCACGGCATTGTCCCAAATTGATTGTATTTCCCTTTGTTGTGTTTTGAACTAGGGGTGTTTAGTATTTAGGATTATCAATAATTATCTTCAGATTCAAATGATATGGACACCAGTAGTGAGTTTGTGACAAGTTCTCATTCGTTACTGCATAATAAACTGTGAGGGAGAGAAAGCATGACATTGCCAACCTGTCCATTGAAGGAACATTTCGACTAATACGCAACGATCGCCTCAACTGCACAACATTATGCTGTTTGCACTTGGGACATTCCGTTCATCGCGACCTGATATTTTTCACTCCTGATACCTCATCACGGACTATCAAGCTCAATTAATCATAGTAGCCTCATGACAATAACCTGTCATAGTATGCCGAGCACTGGCATTTGGAAGCTCCATCGTGTTGATATCATCATCAGACTAAAGGTTGCAGGCCTTCGGGAAGGCAATTGATCAGTATCACTCGGTGATATACGAATAAAGCAGTGTGTCAATGCCTGGTTGCTGTTGTGCGGTTCTCAGGAAAATGGCCCTTACGTACACGACTTCACTTCCAAATTTCGGCTGACACCTGCTGAAGAATGATATTGATGAGGATACCCCTTACACATATCTTTCCACTCGAAGAAGAATGAGCCAACGCTGAGACTGATGCTGCCGCCTTTCTTTTCCAGCTCCAAGGTGTAGATGACCAGTTGTAAAGTATATTGCTGCCAAATGACCTCACCCCCTACTCTGGACAATTCCGCGCCAAGGCTCTGATATTATTGACAAATGTCTCCACCAACTCGGGGTATAAATTTGGCTCCTCGGACCGTGCCCTATTGCCCTGCTCTATGAGGGCTGCGGTATTCATCTCTACCTCCAGCTCGTGCTCTTTTTCCAAGGCCCCGCTACGGGGGTTGGCTTGACTGACCTGCGTCAGATCAACCTGAAAGTGACCCTGCGAGTAGCTCATGCGATCTTTCGCCCGATCAGGTTGGCGATCGCGACTCGCTGGGTGGCCTCTGATAAGTTCTTCGGCAGGTCCGTCCCAATCCCACTCCAAATTGATGCTGATGCGGCAGTCTAGCCGCGCCATTGGCAAGTGGATGTTGAGATCTGCCACTCTCGCCTTGACAATTTTGGCAAGGATTTCACCAGTCTGTTGGTCCCGGCTAATGCGTCCCTTGACGGATTGCTTCGACTGCTGCAGTGCTGTCAGAGCGCTGGGCAATCTTGCGACAAGTGGGGGTGGCAATTCGTAAAACTCGTCCACCTCTCTGCGGTGCTTGTAAGAGATTGGCACGTGCTCGTATGGCTTCGTGTGTGGATTCTGAGGATGAGTAGTCGCGAGGTTGGCGTTCAGCCACTCGTTGAACCCCCGATGCTGCGCCTGAACGACGAGATATCAGTACCAAGAAAAGAAGAAAGGGAAGTGTGACATTGCTGGTGCTTACCTGGGTCATACTGCTCCTAAATGCGACCCGAGCATCGGAGGTCAGGGCACACTCGCCATTAACAGGATAGGCTACACGAGAGTTGGTGTTGCGGTCGATGATGGTACCCAGCTTGGCCTCGACCTCCCACTGGATACCCCGTGATTTGACTTCACCAGCGAACTCGCTCAAACAAATGTACTGGAAGAGGAAATCTGCCACAACCCGGACGAGGTGGTCAATGGGCAGGCTCAAAGACATGGGTTGGACTGCAAAAGGTCTGCCATCAAGCAGCTTCCACGCCTTATTATCTGGACCAATAATCGGTTGCTCTTCCGCCTTGCGAATGACTTCAGGAGAGGTATGTCGTGAGGCATGCTCAGGCTGGACCGGGGCATGCTCCAGTTTGACTTTACTCTCTGGAGCCGGGCCAGACTGAGCATCGCCATTTGTTTGGGGCTCATGACTGCCACCGCCCACATGGGTCTTGCTCTTCAGGGTGTAGTTGCGACTGGAATTGGGTTGGCGCGCCTTCCCACTCTGTGCCCAGACAGGTGGCTGCGTGAAGCGCTTCTTCTTGCGCCGCAGGATAGCCGGCGACGAGGGTTGGGACACGACAGATGGTGTGCCGTGAGTGCCATTTAACTGCGGCGGTGGAGGTCTCCGGGCGTGTCCATCGAGTTCCTCGGGGTGGAGATCTCTATCGTCCAGCTTCCTCTTTGCCGGAGTTCCTTCGCGCTTCATGGCAGGAACGTGATTGTTAGATGGCAGTGCTTGCTGCAGCTGGCTTTGTTGGTGTTGATGATGTTGGCGATGTGGGTATTGATCTGCAGAATCGCCGCTCATTGAGGACGGTCGAGGTTGAACCGAGGCCGGTGCGCTAGCCAAGCTATCCGTAAGGCTTGGAATGCGCGTCTTGGGTGAGACACTGATACTACGCTCGCGTTCCTGCGACGCGTATGATTGTGAGCGGCGATGTGGGTCGCCAGCCGCGTCGTAGTGTGTGTTGGGCTGCGGCTGCGATTGTGGATTTGTTGCTACGGCGTGAGGTACAGAGGGCGATCGGTGGTGCGATTGCAGGTGCGCTGGAATTTGTTGTAGCGGGTGGTGGGTAGAATATGGTGATTGTGGGGGTGCCGGGACCGAAACTGAAGACATTCTTTGTTGGTAAGGACTCTGTGGTTGCGGATACTGCGCTGACACCTGCCGCGGTGCGGCCGGAGGACCGAGAGGTGTAGGTGGTTGCGAGGATTGACGCTGATCTCTGTGGTCAAACTGACTCAAAGCTCGCGTCGTCGTAGCTGGACTGCCAGTTTGGGCACCATACGGCGTGCCGAATGGTTGCGGGTGCGCCGAGGTCGGTGTGGCCGTTGAAGTAGACTGCAAAGATTGCGACCTCTGATGCTGCGGCTGTTGCGACTGCATATATGGGTGCTGTGACCCCCCTGGAGTTGTGACGGGAGGCGTTTGCGGTGGCATGGCTTGTTGGCCTGTGAAGTAGCCCGCGGATCCGTGACCGGATGGCATGCCGATGGGAGGCGGTACAGGGCCTCCCGGTGATGCGAAGCTGTCCCTCGAGTCTCTGGGGTAGTTGCTTGGTGGACCGTATTGATGTCGCTGTTGTGGACTGGCAGGCAACTGGTTCTGCACGTGTGTAGGTGGAAATGGATACCCCTGGCTGCCAGCATTGAGAGAAGAAGTCGGAGTGTGGCGGTAGGGTGACGGCCCAGACATTTGTGCGCTGCCAGGAGATCTCGGATCGTGATTCGGTCCCGGCGGCTGCAATGGCGGTGGAGCAGGCCTTGGAGTGAACGCGTTTGCGGGAGGATGCTGTGTGGTTGGTGATACGTATGCGCCAGGCGGTCCCGGGGGCGGATGTCCGGCATGATATTCGTTGGGCGGAGGTGCCGGGGCTTGACTTGGGGATCCATGTACAGGCTGATTGTAGTCTCTGAGTCCACGATGGGGACGCGGCTGGATCGGAGTATGCGGCGCTGATGCCATTGACGGCGATGCTGTCGGCATCTTGGACAAGGGGGGAGGTGGTTGAGACTGTTGTCTTGATGCGCTCTTCCCTGCCCCCCCATCCTGGTTCAACATAGAATTGAGATCCATCTCGGTATGTATGAACGTTCGTGTTTTCGTAACGTTTCCAAAGCTTTTGATTTGATACCCAGAATACTCAGCCTGACGGACTGATGATAGCTTGACACTCGGATTTGTCGACGGGTAAGGCGCTTCTACTTGTGCAGCGTTATCTCAATATGTCCACATGTGTTTCCATCCACAGCCGTCCATATGCCAGAGCTGTATAGTCTGTCTTTCTTTCTTGGGGATGCGAGCGCGAGGGTCAATCGTGGGCGCAGCGAGGTGAAGCTGTTCGTACATGCGCTGCCGGCGCGGCTTCGAGTCTGCTGATACGTGATTATCTGAGCCGGTAGAGCTTCAGATCAAGCACCTTTCTCCAACGGTGATACTGGTCTTCAGATTGAGGGGTTGGTGACAGCTTGCGCAAGAACGTGAGGCATTAGATTACAATATTGATAGTAATAGACAGTGGCGCACAGCAAACATGGAGAGAAAGGGAGAAGAAGTAGTTTCGGGCGCAAAGAGGAAGGAAAAAGCGTCCGGGCCGCAGGCCGCAAAGCAGGCACGAAAGCAAGTCGCGTTGATTAATATACCAACGACTGCCAACTGGATCGCAAGTAAACGTGCTGCAAAGTGGTCGCGGGCACCTTGCGATTCGTAAATGTGTGGCCTTCTAGTGTCCGTTTGACGACAAGCGGAGTACCGAGAAGAAGTTTCGAGGACGGCGAACGCACTGCTGCTACATCTAGTGCTCGGATACATGCAGCTACAGCCTGGTCGATGGCACCGAGGATAGGGCAAGCCTTCGAGGCAGTGCGCTGTAGGGAAGCCGCAATGCTTGCGCACGATGCTAAGCCAACTCAGCCGTCGAGAGTAGCATCTGACTCGATCGCATCGGATTCTTTGGCGGGTTGTGCGATCCGGCGATAACTTCAAAGGTTGATGTTCAGAATTGGAGTGGGTTGGGTGGCACGCGGTCGCGGTTTTGGGCAAAGGGCCAGGCTCAAAATCAAATATGTACGGTACATTCAAGAAAATTAATTGACCAGACATGCGCTGGGTCCGTCAGATTGTGGATCCTGCACCAAACAGGTGAGATAATGATTCGACCTGGTTGTGGTGCACAGTACGTATCAGTCATAACTTAGCACAGTCTCGCGTTGGAGCTCTGCTATTGATCAAGCTTGACAAGATTGTATGTAGGTAGTGTCGAGAGACCCAAGGTTAGGTTAGCTACCTACCAAATAATGTAGCAGATCGATTCTTTTAGGAGCCCACCAAACAACCCAATCTGTATTGGAACTGAGGTAGCCATATAGAATGCCCGCGTGTTGAGATATAGGTATGTATTGGTTAGATGGAATTGAGAACTGTTAACACTAGCGCAAGGAGCAGGTAGCTGTGAAGACACAATATGAAAATATGCAACTGAGGAATGCGACGAGCTGGCTGCGAAATCTGACATAGACACGTCAACGATAATTTGCCTAGCTGAGGAGTTTTATTAGCCATTACGGGTTCGGGTTTGTGATAATATTTGCTACCATATACTGGCGGGACGATCTGAGGAAGACATCTTAACTCTTCAACGTCTCATCGTTCGCGGAACAAGTTTGATTTAGACTACGATCATCGTCTCTACCCGAGTTATCCTTAACGAGACTGCAGCAGATATGTATATGGATCAAGACACGGGAGAGGCTTGTTTGAACTGACAGGTAAGCATGTGTCGGTTCGATTGCCAAAAATGTCAGTTGGTGAGTATCGTTCGGGAGTCTTGGCAGCTCATTCAATTGATTTGGTCTGATATTCAGGCAAGTATTCTCTGCACGCGAGATTTACTACGTTTATATGCTCGAACGTACGAAATTAGATTCTACGAAGTACAAGATTACCTTATGGAAGGCTTTTGATTCTTCCATTTCGCGCCTATCTGGAAGATGGCTGCTGTATGTAAGGTAGGTAGCTAGTGGTGTGAGTCCATCAAATAGCCGCACCTGCATGTACACTCCTCTGTAATCTGTACACCACAACAGCCTTTGAGGCGGTCCAAGTGCTCGGGCCACCTGCAAAGCATTGATGGAACCCCCCTGCCGGCCAACTAGGCAGAGCTGCGCCTGACGTGTTTCCCAATCGCAAGTGGTGCCAGTGCTTGCAAATCCCCCAGGCCCGTCCGTCGACAGCTTTCTCATCAACAAACAACTGACTTCCCAGCTTGTGTCCATCACGAGCAACGTTCATCTCATCTCTCCCTTCTGCAGAATATCTGCGACTTGACCCGACCTCACACACATCTGCCAAGCGTATCCTCCCATTCTCCTAGTTCGACAAACCTCCGAGCTTGATTCGCCCCAGCCGTCAAGATGCCTGGTCTTGTCACTGCAACGGGCGTGCTCGGCTTTTTGGCTGACGAGGAGCCCGAGCTCAAGGTCTTCGCCTTGCAGACTCTCAACGACGACATCGACACTGTCTGGACCGAAGTCGCCGGCGCCCTCGGTCAGATAGAGACGCTCTACGAAGATGATTCTTTCCCTGAGCGCAAGCTGGCTGCCCTGGTGCTCTCCAAGGTGTACTACCACCTCGGTGCCTATGACGAGAGCATGTTCTTCGCCCTTGCCGCCGGCGATCTGTTCAAGCTTGACAACCCTACCGAGTTCGAGGAAACCATCATCTCCAAGTGTGTTGATCATTACATCGCCGCCAAAAATGAGAATCACACTGTGCTGTCCCAAAAGGACAAGGAGGACAAGTCCCTGCCCGCCTTGGCGACTGCCTTTGGGGGCAGCAGCGATAACAATGCTTCTGCTCTGATTTCGCCCACGACACCCTTCTCGCAGTCGACTCTGCCTTCCAAGTCGCTCTTGTCCCGTGTTTCGACAGACAATACCATCATCGAGACGTCCTTTGAACAGCCTAAGAAGCAGCACCGATCCTCGTCCATTGCCCTCACGCACAACGAACTCGACACTCGACGCGCCATCGACAACGTCATCGAGCGTCTCTACGCCAACTGCATCAAGGAGGGCCGTTACAAGCAGGTTGTGGGCATCGCAGTAGAAGCCAAGAGGCTCGATGTTGTCGCCAGGGTCATCAAGGAGGCTGGTGACGAGCACGATCGATCCAAGGGCAAGGGCAAGTCCGACGAGGAGGCTCCAGGCTCCGCCGAGGAACTGATGGACTACTGTCTCAACATCTGCTTGGATGTTGTGCAGGAGCGAGCCTTCCGTGATGAGATTCTTCAACTTGTCCTCGGCATTCTCTCGAGCAACAAGGTCAAGGAGCCCGATTATTTCTCCATTGCCAAGTGCATCGTGTATCTCAACAAGGACGAGCACGCCAAGGACGTTATTCAGAAGTTGGTTGGTAGCGCCGAGCCCCACGATGTTGCAATTGCGTACCAATTCGCATTCGACTTGTACGACAACGGTACGCAGGAGTTTCTCGGCAAGGTCAAGGCCCAGCTGCCGTCTGGCGAGTCAAAGGGAGACAAACCAGTTGAGGGCGAAAACGATGATGATGACGAAGCCAACGAATCAACTTCCCTACTCGAGACGAGCAAGGACGAAAGCAGCTCGGAAGACTTGGGCAACAAGGTCTACAAGAACATCCGCTCCATCCTCGACGGTACCAAAACCATTAAACTCAACCTAGAGTTCCTGTACCGCAACAATCGCACCGACCAGAGTGTTCTCAACAAGGTGCGCGACAGCCTCGAAGGTCGCAACTCCATCTTCCATACTGCCGTCACTTTCTGCAACGCCTTCATGAACCAAGGCACGACAAATGACAAATTCTTCCGCGACAACCTCGAGTGGTTGGGCAAGGCCGTAAACTGGTCCAAGTTTACCGCCACTGCTGCTCTCGGAGTCATTCACCGCGGCAACCTCTCGCAGTCGAGGAAGCTCCTGGAGCCTTATCTGCCCAGAGGTTCTGGAGGCATTAGCGGTGGCTCCGTCTACTCTCAGGGTGGTGCTCTCTACGCATACGGTCTCATCCACGCCAACCACGGCGCTGATGCTCTCGACTACTTGAAGACGCAGTTCACCGCCGCCGAAGAAGAAGTTATTCAGCACGGTGGTGCGCTTGGTCTTGGTATTGCTGGAATGGCCACTGGCGACGAAGAAATTTTCGACAGCCTAAAGCAGGTCCTGTTTGCCGACTCGGCCCTGAACGGTGAGGCCGTCGGCCTGGCCATGGGTCTCATCATGCTCGGCACCGGAAATGTCAGGGCTCTGGAGGACATGGTCACCTACGCTCACGAGACTACTCACGAGAAGAGTGTTCGTGGCTTGGCCTTGGGTATGTCTTTGATCATGTACGGCCGCCAGGAGGGCGCCGACGTTATGATTGAGGGTCTGCTCAACGATCCCGACCCGACTCTGCGTTATGGCGGAATCATGACTGTCGCCATGGCTTACTGCGGCACTGGCAGCAACAAGGCGATCCGCAAGTTGTTGCACATTGCCGTCAGTGATGTCAATGATGATGTGCGTCGCATTGCCGTCATGAGCTTGGGCTTCATTCTCTTCCGCAAGCCTGGCAGCGTGCCGCGCATGGTGGAACTTCTTTCCGAATCGTACAACCCGCATGTAAGATATGGTTCTGCCATGGCTCTTGGTATCTCGTGCGCTGGTACTGGACTCGATGAGGCGATCGACCTGCTGGAACCCATGATGAAGGACCCAACCGACTTTGTGCGCCAAGGTGCATTGATTTCACTGGCCATGATCATGATCCAGCAGAACGAGGTCATGAATCCCAAGGTTGCCGCCATCCGCAAGACCTTGAAGAAGGTCGTTGGCGACCGACATGAAGACGCCATGACCAAGTTTGGCGCTGCCATTGCTCTGGGCATCATAGACGCAGGCGGCCGCAACTGCACCATTGGCCTGCAAACCCAGACGGGCAATCTGAACATGGCCGGCATTGTTGGCATGGCCGTCTTCACACAGTACTGGTACTGGTTCCCCTTTACCCACTTCCTCTCCTTGGCCTTTAGCCCGACTTCCATCATCGCGCTCGACCACGATCTTGACCTTGTAGATGCCAAGTTCCACTGCTCTACTAAGCCAAGCCTTTTCGACTACCCACCCGAGCAAGAAGTCAAGGTTGAGGAAGGTCCTGCGCTCATCGCCACGGCTGTCCTCTCCACTACTGCCCAGGCCAAGCGTCGTGCGCAGAAGAAGGAGCGCGCGCAGCGTCGGGATAGCATGGACGTTGAAGCCACGCCGACCGTGTCTAAACCTGGCGCTGGTGGCGACAAGATGGATGTCGACGAGCCCAAGAGGGCAGAGGACACTAGGAAAGAGGGCGAGACGGTCCCGGATAAGGAGACATCGCCTTCCGCTGAAATCAAGAGGAAGGAGCAGAGAGAAAAGGCTGGATACGACATTGACAACATGTCGCGTGTGCTCCCTGGACAGCTCAAGTACATCAGCCCAGTCAAGGGCAGATACTGGCCCGTCAAGCTTGTCCGTCCTGGCCCCCTTCCCACAGGCGGACCCATCCTGGTGCACGACAAGGAACCCGGCGAGAAGAAGGATTTGATTGAGGAAAAGCTCAAGAAGGTGTCCACTGACAAGGCACCCGTTCCCAACGCAGGAGGTGACGCACGCGGTGGCCGGCGAGATGTCGGAGGCATCCAGGAGTCACTCTTGAGACAGCTGGGTGTAGACATCCCTCTCTCTGGCGCCGCCGCCGCAGCAGGTGTCTTGACCGCCGTCGACGAGGATGGTGAGAATGACGAGGAGGCTGAGCCCCCACGGGACTTTGAGTACGATACGGAGAACGAGATGGATCAAGATGAGGACGATGACTAAGTGCTTGATCGCTCAGGCGATTTGCACAAATGTATCGGCAGAAGGTCGATATCTTACTTGTGCAGAGACATGGTTGCACTGGCGCGTGTAAAACGACCTCTCCATTCGATGCAGAGGTCATTGCATTTTGTACCATTACGTAGAGTATAGAGCCAATATCCGAAAAAGTTTCAAGAAGATAGCTTTTGTATTTTGCTTGATGACAGACCACCACGTCGCATACAATTGCGCCGCATCGGTCTTTTTCGTCGACGTCTAGCAATCAGCTTCCAGTTGACCTTGTTGGTAGATTGTCGAAAAATGGGTCGTGACACTCGGACAAGACCAAATATAAGATGGACCAGATTAGGGATATCGTCAAGTTGCAAAGTGAAGATACATTCTCATAACTGTTCGCCTATACACGGCCTTCCTAATAGATCCCCAATGTTACCAAGTCTCCTCGATAATCAGCCCCCAACCTTGGTACTTTGGACTAGCGACATGAAAAACCACGTTTGAAATGCGTATTTGCGACTAGAAGATTGCCCAATATGACGGTAATTCCAGGTCGAAAGTTGAACGACAGAAAAGTGATCGAAAGAAGTGATACTTTTACCGAGAATCCTTCCTCTCGACATTGTCGGTGATGGGCTGATCCTTTGTGTCTTCAGCAATGGAAGCAACATCCAACGCTTTCTCGGGATCTGCACCGTGCTCGACATTGGCGCCAGCCGGGCCAGCATTCTCAAAGTGTCTACCTCGCTTCTCAGGACCAAATGCCACGGTGGTAGCGATGCCTAGAGCGATGATGACAGTGGCAATACCCATCGTGGGCCCATATGCGTCAGCTAGCTTGCCGGACTTGGTCCGAACCAAGTGTGACTCGGATATCGCGTTGACAATCTGGGCTGAAGGGCTTGAAATCATGTTTCCAATCTGGTAGGTAATACCAGGAAAGGTTGATCGGTATGCCAGTGGAGACAACTCGTTTAGGTGAATTGGAATGACGCCCCAGGCGCCCTGAACGAAGAACTGCATAAAGAAACCAGAAGCCGAGAGAGATTGTTCGCCCTCTGGAAGAATCCAGGCGGGGATCAAGACGCAGCTCATCAAGGCGGCACAGACGATAGCACGGCGCCGACCAACAAACTGCGAGAGATAACCTGACACGACTTAGTCTCGCACATTTTCCTATACGGCTCGAGAAAGGCACTTACCAATTATGGTTCCTCCAACACAAGCTCCTACTTTCATCCAGATACTGGCGCGGGTAGCAGGGGCAGGGTCCAACTCCTTCTGCGTACGCATAAAGGTGGTGTAACTGTCTTGGCTGGTGTGAGAGTAGAAGTTGAACCATGTCATCAGGATGCAGCAGTAGACGCACATACGCCACTCATTGCGCAGCATCGACTTGGTCTCTTTCCAGAAGTCAGAAGCCGTGATGTGGTGGTTAGACTTCTTGGCCTCGATGAACTGCTTCGACTCTGGGAACAGAAACCTCAGAAGGCCAGCAGCGATGGAAAGACCTGCCGCCACCCAGAACACCTTTTTCCAGGTATCTCCACCGGCGCCGAATCCCAGAATGGCACATGAGGCCAAAACATATCCGAAGGAATACCCTTGTTGCATGATGCCACTCATCAGGCCTCTTGCATCAAGGGGACAATTTTCGAGAGCCATGGCAACGGCATTGCCGTAGACTCCTCCCATGAAGAGGCCAAAAAGCGACCGGACAGCAAGAAACTGGCTGAATGTGCCGCTGTAAATGGTTGCAATCTGCAAAAGTCCTGTAGTAGCGTTAAGCCAAGTCATTGCCGTCATGTTGGAGAGAGAGCTTACCCAGAATAATCATGTTAGCCACCATGGGCCATTTTCTACCGAAACGATCGCCCAGTAAACCAAAGACTGCAGCTCCCACGGACCGCAGGAGCAATGTCAGGGTGATGGCGGTGCTGATCTCAGTCTTGGACTGCTTATAATAGGCGGCCAAATCGACCTGCTGAATAGAAAGGGCATGGAAGTCGAAAGCATCGGCAGTCCAGGCAAAGAGCCCGGCAAAAAAGTAAAGCCAGTCTTTAGCACTTAGAAGCATGAATAGTGAGATTGGATTTCTTAGACGGGGAGGTGCTTCCCATTCGGTGTGAGTTTCGCCAGCGTCATTGGTGACGACGACCCGTTGCCTCCATTTAAAGAGGTCGCTCCAGGCTTGTTTCGCGGTCGCAAAGGTGCCCTTCGCCAGGGGATCAGCAGGCTCATTTTGGGTCGTCATCTTTCTGTTCAAATATTCAAGAGGAAGAGCAGTCGGGGTGGATGAATTTGTGTGTGTTCAGGAGCCTCGTCGGGCCATGGCGTCCTTCATATATCGAGTCCGCTACTACCCTACGAACCTCATTTCTGGCACCATTGTCGGACTTTGCGCAATCTTGGCTGTTTCCTTGACAAAGCTCCCCAAACTCTACCCCACAAAGCTTCCTCATGCTCCCCAGACCCCAGTCATATCACGCGGGAAAGTTCAGTAGCTTGAGTAAAAAAATGGGCATTTCCCCGGCCGTGGTGTTTCTTGGCTCTCCTTGGCTCTCCATTCACGGTATACCAAGAGACTTGGCAGGATGACACTGCATACAGTGACGAGCTGGCGGGCTTTCGGTAGGGATCTTGATTCGCAAGATAGCGACCCAACAGCTACTCTGTGTCAAATGATTGGAGCTGCAGCTCACGTGGCTTACGCTATCGGACGATGAGCACGAACAGTCGACGTTACTCGGGCGATTTGTCTAAGTCTTTAATTCCCGATATCCTGCCGCACACCAGCCGCCCGGAGTGATACGATAATCTAAAAGTATTCCCGTACACAAAAAAATGCGCTCCTTCTCCCAATTATAGTTTACTCTTTTCTTGTCGTATTCATCGGAAGATGAGACGAAATTATTCTTAGACTAAAGCGCAAAATATCCCTTCAAGTGTGTCTTATCCCTTCTTAGTTCGTCCAAAAGTCTGAATAGAGAGCAAGGTATACGGACATGGGATTCATCCAATACCTAGGTAGGCACATCAAGAGCCAGACAAGTGCCTATCATACAGTTAGTCAAGGAGCTCATACGCGAGGCAAGGGATCATGTTCCCTTGGAAACGGCTTGGGTCAGTTTCACGTATGGAAACAAATTTGCTTTGAATTTCTAGGGCTGGGATGCCGTGGCGCACACAAGCAACGAACTCACGGGCCTGCCTAGCGCTCTTGGTGCCGACAACGATATCAGAGGTGCCGAGACCGCGGGATCTCAACGGCTCTTGGTTCTTGGAGAGGATGCCATTGTCGCTGTGGATTCGGACAGCGTCCGAGCCCGAAGTTGCAGTTCCAGCGCAGTGGCTTACATGCTTGGAATGCAGCAATCACATTATATAATATGCACCCCGACTCTTTATTGGCACTTCCTCCAATGAGACACAGAGCCAACGTGCGGAATGCTTGCAAATCATTCCCCACTGTCCTGTGCTGTCACGACTCACGACCCACGAGCACGGCACTCAGTCATGTTGCTCTTCAGACGGCGTTCAATTTCTTATAAGTGGCCATGAAACTCTTGGTGTCCGTACTATCTCGCTTGCTGTGGACCATCCTGATCAAAAAGGCTAGGCTAGACACTTGACACCCTTCATCGTGAGCAACATACTTTCAGTGAATCCCATCCGCAAGGCAGGAATGGCGCATCTCTCGGCATAGAAATGAGCGCCTTGCAGAGCCTTATACCGTTTCCATGAACCTCATTCGTTGATCCCTGCCATACCGGTCCCTCAGATCTCAGACTCTGCCAAGTCGGCGATTTTCTGACCCATTGAGAATGCCTCTGCCGAAAGAGCTGCTCCCTCGACCTTGATACGCCACTCTATATGAAAGGCGCGGCAGTTTTCGCCCAGCTGGTTCTTTTCGATGGGCAGCTTCTCGACCGGGACTGGTGAATCGTAAGTCACCTCTCGCCCAGTCTGTCTGATGTCGGGATCACCTTTGTGGTATCGCGATGGAGGGTTGCTGCTTGTCGACTCGAAAATCGGTGCCACGACGGTATGATATCCCTTGGTACCCATGGGGAGGAGTACAGTATACCTCTTAACTTGCAGATACGTGTTGACATCTTGTCCGCGCTTGACAAGCCACTCCATGGTGTCCTTGAGCACCCATTCGCCTCGAATGCGGTCCCATTCTGCATCTTGGGACTCTTCAGCGGTGTGATCTTCGGGAAGACTATCGACATATGTCCATCCTTGGCTGGATCTTGGCTTTCGAGACACGACGGGATTGGCTGGTGCGTCGGGATTCTGTTCGGAAGCAAAAATTTCAATCCCTCTGGCTAGGACTGCACCGCGGCAGACGGCTGACCAACTAAGACAAAGTCAGCTTCTTTGGTCCAACTGGCCGAACTCGCTGTCGTGTACTAACGGCTCATCTCCAGCGCCTTTGATCACTTGGCTTTCGGGAAAGTGGTCACGCAGAGTGTTGTAAAGGAGCTGATTGCGTCCGAATCCCCCCACGAGAAAGATAAACTAAAAGAGACGTATAAGCGGAATCCATGGGATCAAAAGGTGGAAAATGTTGACTGTACCTTCGGAGCCACTGAAGTGGTTTTTATGATGCCTTTGATCTGGCTCGACAGAAGGTCCTGGATTCTGCACAGGACATCACGAAAGCAACGGGCAATTTCAGTCTCGTTCAAATCAATCTTCTGGTTGCCCACTCGGAATGGCATCAATCGCTTGGAACCGTCGAATCGGCGCTTGATTCCATTCTCCCAGTGCGTCGAAAAGGCTTCGTCGATGTCCTCAGCGGGTGCAATATTCAGGAGCGGTGTGCCAAAGCGCTCTTGGACATACTTGGAGAATTCCTCGTCGACGAATATGGCACCGCAAAGCGCACCTTGACCAATTTAGCACCATAATTTTGACGAACAACGAGGACATTGGGATTACATACCATCTCCTGCAATACACTCTTTCAACTGGCCGGTTTCTTGGTTCACAAGAGTGTAGGAAATCACGTCCTAGTGTTGATATTAGTGATGCCGCCATAGGATGACACAGGCCACTGTAGATGGAAATACTGACCACTGTACCGCCTAGGAGTGCTTTTACGTTAGTATCTGATACACCACGGCGGATATCGACTCAACTCACCGCCACCATCGCACACGAGGATTGTGTCTCCATCGTCAGCGTCTCGGTCACCAAAGCCCATGGAGCGCAAAGTCGCATGGGCAGCAGCCTCGGGCTCTGAGGTCATGGAGAAGGAGACGCCACCTCGGGCTGTGGGATGCATGATCCCCGCACGCTCTGCAGCAGTCTGCATTCTCTGTCGAGCATAACTCTTCCAGATTGCCGGGACTGTGAGGACAACATGGAAAGAACAGTCATCCACCAGTACGGAACCTTCGTATTCCTTGATCTTGACGACTGCATAGCGCCAAAGCTCTCTCACTTCACGATGTCAGACACTGAAGGACTCTCTTCGAAGGGGTGACAACAATTGCCGGTCGTTGATTACTTACAGTAATCACCCACGACGGTGACAGCGTCCTTGCCCAAGTTGTCGATCTGTTCTCGGGCAGCCTTGAGGTGCTTGGACTGGTTTCGGCGTAGGTAGTGTGGAAGATCTCGCTGCTCGAGGAGGAGTAGCTTGACCCATTTGATTGATGCTGCCTTGTCAGAGATGAGGTTCCCCCATTGTACGGCGCCGTCGTCTTGGTACTGAAGCTGGGTCGGAACTTGAGGCTTCTCCCCGTCGTAGGGAAGAGTCGCTGGCCATTCGCAAATCACTCGAACCTGATTCGAGTCTGGCTTGTCGCGGCCAAGCCAATACGCAACACCAGAAAAGGTGGTGCCGAAATCAATTGCAATCACCAGCTTTCGAGGTGATTTTTGCGTTGCCATAGTGATCGATCGTGCGCACTCGGCCCGGCGCAAGGGTGAAGAAGGGCAGCTTGAGGGTGGTTGTTGCTGAGAGAACCTCTCTATTCTGAGAGTTGAAGTAGGGGTGGCAGAGTCAGGTATGTGGGTAGAGTGGTCGAGCGACTGCCTGACTGTGCAGAAAAGGAACAGTGGGCGATTGTTGTCGTTTGGAATCTCTGGAGAACGTGCCGTTTGATTGTCTGAACGCCAAGGTAGCCGGTACATGAACCAGAGAAGGACTATCCGCTTCACATGGAAAATATATTTAAAATAGTACCCTTCATGTGTAAAATGCGTATCTCTTTGTTTGAATTTGGGTGTTTGTTCAACAATCACTTTCGATGTTTGTCGTGCATGCCATCTGGGTGGCATAGCCCGAAATTTCCACTCGAGCGAGTGCCTGGTCAACAACCAACAACCGCGTTTCAAACGCAGTCGCCTCGAAAATTAGTTCTTTCCTTTGGATACAGGCAGTCCCTTTCCTCTCACGACCTAGAAGCTTGGTTTGAGGTCCAGGTCCTGAACGCATCAACCTACCAAAAACCACATTGGATCGGATGTCTCTGCGATTTTCACCACATCGCGATTCAATCTCCAAGCAAGCTTCAATGGAATCCAACGCCCCAGAGCATATCGGGCTTCGGCCACAGGATTCAACCGACAAGCCCCACGAGAAGAAAAGAGGCAACAGCGTCGACACTGCTGAGTCGTCAGACCAGCATTGCGACAAGATGCGGAAGACCGTCAACGCAACTGCCGTCCCGGCAACCGAGCGAAATCAATCCATCGTAAGCCTGTTTGTATTCCGGCAAGCCAAATCTCCACTGATATTGTATTCACACATAGGACCTTCTGCTCTATGCTGCACCGATTGGCAGTCGCGATACCAATTCAACTTCAGATGTGCAACCAAATTCGACGCAGGCCGGCTACACAGCCTCGGACTCCTTGACTGTGGAAGACTGCGAGACGATGTTGCAGTTGAGTCAAGATGCCCAGAAGTTCTCCGAAAAGTTTGAACGCAAGGCCAAGCAGTTGAAGCTCAAGCTTGAAGTAGAAAACGACCATTCTGTGTCACTGAAAGTCGAGTCCCCCACCATTCAGGCGGCATCGCAAATACCCTCGACTACAAGCTACGGCGAGGAGCTGAACACTGCGCGGCAAGAGACAGCCGAGGCTCAGCGGCAGCTGAGAGAGAAAGATGACGAAATCCAACGTCTTCGAGCTGAACTCCTTGCGGCATACGACAAAAGAGAGATGCATTTGCAGGCAAACAATTCCAGCATTACCCGGGATGACATCAAAAAGCAGTACGAGGTGCTTTTCAACGAAATCGAGAACCTGGTCCGTTTGCGATTCAGCGGACACCCGTTCAAAGTGCCGACTACAAAACAACAGACCGAACTGTTCCTCAGACTCGTGCCGGATGAAAGGCTAAAGTTGTATCTCAAGGATTCGACTCTAAAGGCACTACTATTCAACAGTGCGATTTGGCATGAAATAATTGCAAATTTCCTAGCGAGCCCCTCGGGATGCTTCCAAGAACTAACGGGCAAAGCCATGACTGAGGTTCAGAGGATGGTTCTTGGACGGCCATGTACATCATTCACGTTGAAGGGGCTGGCTTTGAAGATGCAAGGTATGTACCCGACAGGTGCGGCATTCGAACTGGCTTATCTAATAGTATCGTCTAGGTCCTGACCTCGAGGACGTATCGCTGGACCAGTGGAGGGCATTTCAATCTTATCGAGGCCATGCCGGCCAATATCTTCAGAAGGTGTTTCACAAGAATGAGTCGTTTCAGGAGAGGGAATCCGCTGATAGCGTTCATGCTCCCTGTCTGTCTCGTATGGTTGACCTTTTCTCTCGATATTCCGCGACTCCGAACGAAGACGAGTTGCAGAGCCAGTTTCGCGGAGTCATTCACCAGGCTCTGGTCTTGGCATCCATGATTGGCCGGTGCAAGGATCATTACATTGTTTGCATGCCGACACTTCACCATTTCAAGAAAGTACCAGAAGGAACGACCAGAGAAATTCTCAGGTCTAGAGCTAGCAAGATGGATCTGGAGATGCTCGACCCGAATCATTGGATGGTCGTGACGCGATATTATGGTCTCACCATGCGGGAGAGCTACATGGAGGTGATCATGGTTGACGACAAGAATACGACAAACAAGATTAGTCTTTCAGTGTCTCCAGCGCTGATCAGATATACTGACAGCATTCGGGCATTCAAGAAAGGGGAAGTACTTGTAAAGGCCAGAGTATATGCTTAGGGGTGCGCCTTGTGGCGTGACGAGTACTATGGTACCATGGTTCATTCTCTGGAACCTTTTTTGATGACTCCACTTGAGATGGTGACATGAGACTCGAATTCGGCAAGCAAATCTGAAGAAGTCCAGGGTGGGTGGAACGATGTATATGGAAGAATGACAAATCACGCTGATGATTATACAATGTTTTGGGATTACCTGTCGCAAAATCCGGAATCCGTCCATCAGGTCATGATTTTGATGGGAGATCGTGGAATCCCCGACGGCTACAGGTTCATGCATGGATACTCCGGCCACTCTCTGAAGTTTGTGAACAAGCAAGGCGAGTGGGTTTACACACAAGTACACTTCAAGTCTCAACGGGGTACCAAGTTCATCACGCCGGAGGACTCGGCCAACTACCCCCCTCCCCCCCGCGACTACTCTCAGAATGATTTGTGCGAAGCCATCGAGCGCGGAGAGTATCCAAAGTGGGACGTTTCCATACAGACCATGACGTCCAAGCAGGCTGAGGAGTTGTGGAAGAACCAACGCATTAACATCTTCGACCTGACCCATGTCTGGCCCCAGGGTCAATTCCCGTTGAAGAAGGTTGGAGAGTTCACGTTGAACGATAATGCTGCCAATTATTTTGCAGAGGTGGAGCAAGTGGCCTTCAACCCGTCGCACATGGTTCCCGGTATAAAGCCATCAGCAGATCCCGTCTTGCGGCCTCGACTTTGGAGTTACTCGGATACCCACCACCACAGACTTGGCGTCAACTACCAGCAGCTGCCAGTCAACGCGCCGCGAACCGCTTACAAGTTTGGCAACTTTCAGCGGGATGGACAGATGGCCTTCTTCAACCAGGGCTCTCGGCCCAACTACCTAAGCTCCATTGAGCCGATCAAGTTCAAGCCCCGCACTGTGGATTTGGACAAGACCCATGGCCACTTCGTTGGAGATGCTGTCACGTTCTTGTCTGAGATCCGGCCCGAGGACTTCAATGCTCCTCGGGCACTTTGGCAGCGAGTGTTTGACGAGCCGGCACGTGAACGGTTCATCAACAATGTTTCTGGAAAGATGGAGCTGTGTAAAGAGAAAGAGATTCTCAAGCGCCAGATTGCCATTTTCCGCGAGGTCGATGATGACATTGCGAAGAAACTCGAGAAAGCTACCGGCATCAAGGGATATGATGGCATTTCAAACATGTCTTTCAATGGTACCCACAACGGCATGACCAAGGATCAAAAGCTAATGCATGCAAATGGTATCACTGTGCCACAGGGCACTCGTTCTACTCACAACGGCGCTCCCTGCGAGGGTACACATGGGACTGCCAATGGCATCAATGGAGTAGCAACGGAATTACTGTATAGTGATGGTTTGGCTTTATTTGCTTTGTTGGAGTCATGGAGTAATATAGCTGTATACACGAAATCGAACCGGTCACAATTATTCATACACGATTTTAAGCTTGTTGTCATCTAATAAGTTGACAGCTTGCCCCCCACCACGACTCTTGTGGATATATAAATAAAATAAAAACACTCAACAACATTTGTCTTCGGGATCTTTGGATGAAATCTTATCTATTGTTCAATCAAAGTAAAGGACAGTGCGACTTCCTTGGCTCTATTATAAAAATCTTGAAGCCTAAACTCTTTTTTGCCATCGACCAACGACGATCATTTCGAAACTCCTCCGAAGTGGGTATTTTCATCCCGTGGCTCGCCTAGAGCATTTTGTAATTCATCCGCACTCTGGCTCTTCTCGGGAGTATGAGTATCTTCATTGACAGCAGTATCCGGTGATGATGGCTCCGAGGCAACTGGTGACGAAGAGCGGTCGGCTTCCGGCCCGATCGCATCATTGGTGTCTTTCGTGGGCGCAAATTTGGAACGGCGTCGGATACGCTCTCCAAATTTGTAGAAAGCAAATGGAATAATAGCAAGCACTGTAGCTACACCACCGATGAGGGAACCTCCGCCTCCGATACCAAGAGCATCAAACATGTATGTCGTGAAGAGCGGAGCAGCCGCACCGCAGGCGGACCTGGCCACGGTATTCGCAGCTATGGCGGATGCCGCGTACATGAGATAAGTATCGACGAGATAGTTCAGGAAGCCGACAAAGATCAGCATCAACGAGGTTGCCAGAAATACACCGGCAAGTGTTGGCACAATCCAGTGGATGGAGCTTCTGATGTATTAGCATAGCCCAGAGATATTTGGAGTGCTGCTCTTCCTAGAACTTACTTGAACTCTGCAGTCCAGGCAAACCAGAACATTGTCACGGCAAAGCCGACGCCTCCAACCATTGCAAGAGGCAGTCGATCTTCAGGGGTCAATTCTGCTCCTTTCGCGACCTTTTTGGCTTTGGATTTCGAGTCCACCATCACGACGCCAGCCCCAATGAAAGCGCCGACAGCTATGCATCTTAGTACACATCTAGAGAAGCAACGGATTAAGAGGCTTACCTGTACCGATTAGAGGAAGTTCCCCAACGCCTGCGTTCCAACCACGTCGCTCTTGGAAGACTATCGGGTATATCGAAAACAGCATATAGAGAAGCGTATAGACGATAGACATGTAGACAGCGACCAGGAATGAAATAGGATCAAACAGTATAACCCAAGGTCGCGTCAATGCAACTCTATAAGAGTCCAAGAGAGTCCGATCAGAATCCTCTACTGGTGCTTTTATTTTCTCGTAGCCGGGGATTTGTGCCCGCCTGATTCGTCGTGCTCGGTTTCGGAGGATCGCCGGTCCAAAAGTCTCGGGTATCGTGAACATAAGGATGGCGGTTCCCCCGGCAAGCCAGAGGAGGACATAGAAGCTCCATCTCCAATCCTTGGTGAGCTGCAGAAAGCCTGCCACCTAAAGCAGATTGTTAGTTACTCAAGGCCCAGACGGCAGTTGGAAGGACACTCACGACTGGCCCGAGGGCTGGACCGACCCAAACCATGCATGAGAACGCGGCCATCGCATTTCCTCGCTCGACGGGACCCCATAGATCAGCAAGAACGCCCGGCGCATTGCTGAGTGGTGCGCTGACAAAGGTGCCAGTCAAGAAGCGCCCAACCAACAGACTCCCGAAATTTGGGGCAAAGGCGCATAGGAAGTTGAATGCTATGTATGCGATGAAAGTGGAGTAGAATACCCAACGTCGGCCATAAAACTAGAAATCATGTCGGTAATCAGGTCGTGACATTCTTGAACCAAGCACTTACCTCTGATAAGGGCGCGAAAACCAAAGGCCCTGCACAGTAGCCCAGAAGGAACAAAGTGATGGTGAGTCCCGCAGCCTCTTCGGAGACACCAAACTCCTCGGCGATACTCTGTATTGGGAAAAAAAAAAGATTAAAACACACTTCATGGAAAGAATCGAGGAAGGCAGCGAGCTTACGGGGAGACACCCTGATGGGGAAGATGATGCAAAGGTAGCATTGACGACGAGCATCACGGACGCGAAAGTCACGTACCAGCGTCGAGATGCCGACCAGTTGTGAGGATTTTCAATATCCCCAGGTGAAAAGTCGATTTGCCCTTGCTCGTTGACATGTGGTTTTTCGCTGCTCTCGAGGTCGCCCGTCCGGTACGGCTTGGCAGTCGGCCGAGAAAGTATGCGCGCAAGGCTCGACATGGTCCCGTATTGTTCGGCTCAGATGTCAACCATACTCCTGGGTCGCCAAGGAACATCAAGAGATAGTTTTTGGTATATAAAGGCGGATAGGTGACAGGATTAAGCTTCTGCTATATCCGATGGTGGAGTTTCGGCTCGCGAATGTGTCTCGCGGTTAGACACGAATGCCGCTCTCCATAGAAAATCGTCTACATGACGTCAACTCTTAATACCGTTAACTCCTTTTGTGATCGCCACTATACTCCAGTGATTCAGAAAGCCCTTTCACTTGCGCTCATATGAACGGTGCATCGTGCTAGTCTTGGATCTGTGCTGCCTAGTGGTTCATTAGTAAACACTTTAGTTGTATACTTGCCTGTCCAGCTAGGGCACATCCGCCATTCGAGCATCACCACCACCACATCCAGCTGCCTAATGACAACCAACGCCTACGGTAGGTGGACTGTTCACGGGCCGCTGGTCCCGAAAGGGTCTTGCTATCGAAATTTAGCATTTCAATCTCAAAACAGTGGTTCGACCATTGATTCTGCACATGAACAGGTAGGGTACGTGATGTCAAGTGCCTGCGCCTTTCTGTTTGACGATAGTTTTGTCTTTGGCATACGATAAATGTATGACTCAAAGTGCCTTGGACCCCCCCCCATGATGCATGGACCGCTGGCACTAATCTAGCAACCATACCAGTCATGTCGGAACCACTTGACTTGGGGAGCAAGCACTTGTTGATTTATAAGCATGCAGATCTTCAAGCGCGATCCCTTTCGAGGTCCAGTACGCCTAGTGTGAGGATTTCTAGTCGCGTTGGATCAAGCAATAGACGCGCAGACAAGCCATAGCGAGGTATTTGAAATGTTGTTCGCATATTTTTGTTCAGCAATGAGCTTAGGCAGATAGTTTGTCCGAGGGGGCCTTGTAAATGGCGATTATTTACAGGCGTTTTTCTCTGATTTCCCCACCCCCACGACTCTGTTCTGTTGGGTAATCGCCATTTCCATCTGTAGGGCGACTGGATCGTGTAGAGTCCCATCCTGCTATGACCGAGTGATCGCTTGCACTCTCCTCAATTTCTTCAATCTCCTCCGGAATGGTAAGGTTCAAGACCATGCAGACTATTGCTGTCACGGCAAAGCCTGTCTCCATGATGAGCACAATGGCATCAAGAAACCCTTGGAGCGCATGATTGTCGCCGCTGTAGGTGAAGACATTCGAAAAGTAATTGGATACAAGAGTTGCGCCGTAGCCGATCGCCAGACCCGCCGTGAGTACAAATCGGTTGCGGCGATTGAAAGGGACGCCTTTCGTAATGATCGCAATTCCGGACACGGCGACTAATCAAGATGATGATTAGAACGGCTCAAGGCAACCGAAATGAATGTGCACACGAAAGGAAAAGGGCAGGACTCGGCGACAACTTACCTGCACAGAACAAAAACGTAGTCATGCCTCCCAAGACTGCTGATGGAATTGCAACCAAGGCAGCAGCAAACTTGGCAAATATGCCCATGAGGATGAGGAAAAAACTATAGCGCGCATTAGTCGGGATCCATGACATTACAACTGGCAATACTTCACTTACCAGCAGCAGTACCCTGCCGTGCGATTCGCGCACCGTGTCAGGGCAACGACACCATTGTTCTGGGCGAACGTGGTCATCGGCGTCATGGTCATGAGGGCAGCAAGAATTCCGTTCAGACCATCAGCGAGCACGCCGCCCTGGATGCGCGACTCGTAAATCTCACCCTCAACCTCGAGGCGGGAGACGTCGCAGGTCGCTGTGACATCGCCGATGGCCTCGCAGGCGCAGATGAGGAAGACCGTCAACATGGGCAGTACCAGAGGCCCGTACACAGTAAGCTTGAAGGTGTTCACCCATATGAACGATCCGACAGGAGCCGAGTCGATACCACTGCGATCAAAATATCCACAAGCCGCGGCAATGATGCAACCAACAAGCAAGCCAACAATGACACTGGTAGATTTCATGATAGGAGACCCGAATCGTTCGCAGAGGATAATGGTCAGGAATACCGAGAATCCAAGTCCTGTTGTAGCATGTCAGCGGGAAGCTCCAGCAAGTACAGCAGTGCACGTCTCAATTTACCAAGATACTCAGCTGATCCCCACGGTAGAGCGTGAGGAGCCGCAATGTTTGGACACAAGGCAAAGTAGGCAGAAGGGCTCGTATCAGCGCAACCACCACTGCCACCTGCCCAGTCCTTGAACCCGCTCTCAATCAGGCTGATGCCAATAAGCTATACACTTGTCAGTGATCCTCGTGCTGACTTTTACATGTTCGGCAACTTACCATGACTGTCGGGCCAGTCACAATAGCTTTGATGTTTCTGTTAGCTCATAAGTTGCTCTTTGAGGTACGGAGACGTGACGGAGACGTACGAGGAAAGATCTTGAGTATAATTTTCGGGGGAGCGAAAGCGATGAGGACTTCGAGAAGAGCACAAACGGCAGCGGTACCAAGGAGTGCGCCGTAGCCTGTCTTGAGTTAGTATGCGTATGATGGCAAAGTCTCAAAGATTCACCAGGAAGGGGACCTCACCATCTGGACATGGCAACAGTGTTCCGTCCTCTGCAGTTGGGCAGAACCCATTGGCATACATTTGAGCGAATGCTCCCTCGGCTACGGGAATGATGGAGAAACTGATTCCTACTACGGAGATCAAGCCTGTACCGATGTAATACCTATATTGTTTCGTAGTATTAGCGACTTGAAATAGATACTGGCGATAAAGTGCACTTATACTTCGTGGGCAACTTACGGAGTCTTGTATACATGGAATCTAGTAATTTGGATGAGTGACAGTATACCCGAGACAATCAGAGCTGTCGACACAAGGTACTGTTGGTTTTCCGACGTCAAGTTGACACCTGCTGAGCCTGCTAGAATGATTGGTGGTGTGATGATACCGGCAAGCATGGCGAGGGCATGTTGCAGTCCAAGCAGGAGTGCCAAGAACACCGGCATCTTGTCGTTGAGCCCAAAGAAGGGAGCAGCCTGAGGCGACTGCTTCATGAAAGGGAGGTTTGGACGGAACAGAAAGCCATAGTCATAATCGCCAAGGAGTCCCTTTCTGGTCAGGAAAGTTCGTTTCAAAGTGGCCAGTCGCGATCCAGAACTTCGAGCATGTTGCTCCGGCACGATGGTCGCAGGCCCTTGATCTTCATCCATTTTGACGATTCGCTGATGTTCAGCACTTGTCCGACGGAAGATTGAAAGAAGTCGAAATAGAGGTGAGAAATGTCAGCAGAACGAACCATTCTTGTTATCTGCAAGATGGTAGCCCTTTATGAACAAAATAGAGTTTGGCCGCTATTGGGCATCCCCGGGGGGAAGATCATCGTCTCCACCCTTGTATTACTCGATGGAATTGAGTACTATCTACCAGGCTACCATGTCCTCCGCCATCCTCGCAACAGTGGTCGCGTCCTGTATTCAGCTCCCACGGATACTCGTTTAATTTTGTCAAAACCCCCGAGATCATAATAACATATTCTGTCGTAGATGCCGGAATGTTACATGAGCCCACAGTCGCTCATTCAAGTCCATTGTACCAAGTAGCAGGACTCCATGGTGACATGTAAGAACGAGCCCAGCGGCCGCTGGAATGCTGGGCTCAACATGACTGTATTCCAGTTCATCCATATGAATTGATGATCCCGCTTTGCGATTGATCTTATCGCAAGCGACCTAGCTGAAAAGATAGTACGGTGGCTTGTATTCCAATTGACAACAGTACAAGTGTCCCTGCAAAGTACATATATACATATATACATACATACATAAATATTACATACATAGATATATATAGACATACATACATACGTTGCACCTGAAGCACTGCTGATAAGAGCGCTTGCTCGGATACTTCCGGGTGGGGGCAGCTCTCAAGAACATTGAAGTGAAGCAGCATTAAAGCCGCTGAACCCCAGTCCAGTCCCATTGCCGTAGCGCGGGAATAAAAGCGCCACTTGAACATAAGCTGACGCGATTGGACGACTGGCATCTTCCTTATCAGCCATCAACTCTTGAACATTGTCCACCGCGACCGGCCGTCGGCTCCTGCCGCCAGTCACTAAGTCAAAATTTCCGCGGATGAATCTGTATCCTACTTCTGGGACTCGGACTTTTTGAAGCACGAGTGACCGTGGGGAGCGTGGGTGGCTGTCACGGGCATTTTTATCCCCCCGGTATCAAGGATGGTACACAGATTTGACTATTCGAATCTTGTTTGATTGATATGTTGTATTTGGTTAGAGTAGTGATCTCGTCATCACTTTGTCTCCATCTAGACAGCTCTCTACCTAGCATAGATACATGTTGTTCAAAACGGGTATACACAAATTTCTTATATCTCTATACTCTGTAAGGATGGCACAGCAACCCCCAGCCACTTTATTGTATGGTTCGGTGGTGTATTGATGAGACGACTCAAACTGCAAGCATGCGCATAATTCCAATACGTCAAGGCATACTCGTGAAATCATGGGCAAGAAGTTCAGCGAGATCACTGCCTGGTGCAAATCCGAGATTCGCCATAAATTGAGGGTCGGATTGCAACCTGTCGGATCGATCCAAGGACGCTATATCGTCGAGGATCGTATCATAATCGAAAGCCGCACTGCTGAAACTGTGCCTCCCGTGACCGTGGAAGTTTTGGGGAGGTATGTCTGCCAGGTCATACCGCCCGGTGCCAGCTGCTGGTGTGCTGCTAGAGTGATCTACCAGATCGAGTGGCTGGGATGGTCTGCTCATCGCGGAAAAATTCGTCATGGCCGATAGGGACGCCTCGTGGTAGGCCTCGGGCTGAATCAGAGCAGCTGGGTCCACCCGCGGGTCAGCATGACGAGGTGAAGACGCGTGGACGTGATGGACAACAGCCGGGACATTCGTGTTCGAAGGACACGAGTAGATCGCATCTGGTTGCGCATGTGCCAGGGCAGTCGCCGTCTCATGACTCTGCATCGTTGGCAATGATTGTCGATTTCCAGTAGACGTCCAGACGGAATCGACAGAGGCCTGTGCTTTTTTCCACCTATTTTGAGTTTCGCTATGTAGAACTTCTGGATTGCATTGCCGGCCAAGAAGTTCCATATAAAGTCCAAACAGTGGGGGTACAGCTGCGCCAAAGAGTACGAGGAGTTCCTCGATGCATTGCAGGGCGGCGGACATCAACAGCTCGTTGTAAGTCTGGGCCTGGACTGTAAAGCAGATGAATGCTAAGCGGAGAAGATAAATGGAAGGAACTTGATAGGGGGGAATGCCGCCGTTTGTGATATAATCCAAGAGAGGTCGTCGAGTTTGATTTCCGTTGAGAGCCTTACGCATCTCCGTCATGTACAACTCGTTGCGATCCACGTGCTCATTTGTGTCTGACAATACTGCGCAGTACACTCGATGTATTCCAAATAGTGCCGAGAACGAACTCATGGAATGTGCAGGGCTTCTCGGCGAGCTCGAATGCTGGGTATTTCCAAACCCCTGGCAGGGCATCCATATATCCCATTCGTCTGGCTCGTCCTCACCAGAAGGCACCGAAGAACCTATGTCGCTCGGGCGCAAATGGGGCGGTCTATCGAGTAGAGATGCAATCAGGCTGTCCAGGATGAAACAGGCCATATAAGTGTGGTAAAGACGTCGATACCCGTCGCCGGGAGGTCTCGCCGGCAGGTTCAGGGCCAGTGCGACTCGGGTTGCCAGGCCCACCAGTATCCATGCAGCCATGTACTTCCTTCGCCCAATATCAACGAGCGAGAGAAGTAAGATGGCATTGACATGCCGCGCGTCGAAATCGCGATCTTCAGAGGGAATCAGACGCCTCGCTGCTTGGTATATTGCCTCTGGCTCAAGCCGGCCCTCGGCGTCACCAAGCATCTGGCCAGAGCGGCTGGCTTCGTCTTGGTAGGCGGCAATAGCCAAAGCCGCCCACAGTTCAGCGTGCAAGCCTGACTGAAACAATTCCTCCCTGGTCATGTCCAAGCCTTCGCCGGGATACGACCAACAAGCCTTGTGTATCATGCCTTTTTCCAGAACCGGAAACCAACAATGGGTATAGGAAAAATATATATCCAGGAGCCGCCAGCAGTTAGATGGCAGCTTAAAGGTGTTGGAATCGTACTGCGTATGCTCGCGTTGACGGATTGGGAGGTCGGCAAGGCCTGCTTGTAACTCGGGCGGCCCATTTGACCCGAGCTGATCAGGATGCAGCACTGCAGCTATGGACTCCATGGACTGGGGGATAGCCATCATTGGCGCCGGGTTTGAAGCTCCCGACAGCTCTTCCTTGAGAGGCAGCTCTGCCTCATCAGCACTACTCTCCGACTCGTCGACGGCCGGCGAAGTTTTTGCCGACTTCACACTCGGTGCAGCGCCTCCAGATAGGACCCGGTCAATCTCCTGTTGGACCATGCTCTTCCTCCATCGTCTGTGCAGCCGGTTTCCGGCAGCTGTGTCCTTACCAACGAGCAGGTCTCTTCCCTGGCCTCCTTCGTGTGTTAAAAGTCCGTGAAGAGCTTCTTCTGATCCCGGTATCTTATCAAATATCCATCCCAGCGACAGCTCTAGAGTTCGGATATAGCCGGTCTGTACGCCACGCTTTTTCTTCGGTTCCTCCCAGCTACACTTTCTGTTCTGGGAGGCGCACGGAAAGCACAGTGGGTGGATGCCGTCGCATTTCTCTCGTGCGGCGCGACATTGGTCGCATGCTCTGGATACTCGCTGGCGCTTCGGGGCCGTCTGGGGCGGTGCATCGGCCGGCGCATCTTCTGTGTTGCCAGTTCGACGTTTCATCTTTTTGTTCGAGCTCGTTTCTGCAGACATTGCTTTCTGCTCGTGACGGAGATTAGGTGCCTGATGCTGCGTCGTCGAGGTGGATTGATGACCTTTGGGGCGTCTCCAACATCGCGGACGCCGTGTCAATGACGGACAGCATTGCCGTATAGTAGGTGCGTAAGCCACACAGCTCAAGGAACCCGCATAGGGCACCTCTTCTTGCGTCCAGCCTCTGAACCGCAGGCAAGTCTGTCAGTCTGCCTTTCTGCCCGTCGATGCTCTGCTCCAGTCGCTCAGATCGTCAATATCGATGTTTGTGAACCCTCAAGCTTCGACCATGTCATCTGAGAGACAGACTACTGTTGCGTGGGGAAACCCTGGCCGTAGACAGACCGCGCCCGGTGATGGCCTGGTGCTTGGGGTAAGCGTTTATCCACTAACCAAAGTAGACGGCCTGGGCTGCCCCCATCCGCTCGCATTACCGCATGCGACGGTCGCGTTAGATTAGTAGATCCCAGTAGTGTCGTCTCTTGGCGTTTTCCGGGGTTTCTTCAAGGGAGCGAGCCCTCCTGTCTTGCCTGTTCATTCTTGTAGTGAGAGGTCCTCCAGCATGAAGCATCATACTGGACGTGCCCATATCATACGATACGACACTCGGGTGGTCCCAGAGTTGCTTTCCAGTACTGATTCCCCTACTTAAACAATCGATTGCTTGATTTAATACTGCTTCAAGGCACTCTTTCCTACATGGCATCCTAGGTCAAGACGGTCAAAGGGCCATTCTCTAGCATCCACGGACTCTTACACACACCTACTATTACACAACCGAGGGACCGCGGGAAGCTTTCCTGGCCGTTTCTCGTGGGAAAACATTCCTGGTCCTTTCGAAAGTGGCTTGACGATGTTCGTCGGGAACCCATCTGACTGTACTGCCAATCACCAACGCAGACGTCCAACTTCACATCCTTTACCTTGTAGGAACGATGGCGGCCCCAAGCTTGGCGGGAGTCAAGCGGTCCTTCGGTGAAATGGCTGCCGCCCATGCCCAGTTGGCGGGCTTGAGCCATCCGTGGGGCAGTGAAGGCGATCGACTACCAAAAGCGCCAGCTCGTCAGAGGAAAAAACATGCTACTGATGGCCCCTCCAACGTTGACTGTAAGTCATGCCACTCCTGGATTTTCCTCCCTAGTGTACAAAGGCACGCGGGACTGATGTTTTCGAGACGCAGCCGGCACCACGACCCCCCGAACCGCCAGCAGCTCCCCGAGTTTGAACATGGCAAGAGTCCCGATTCCCGCACAGTTTGCGCCGGACTCATCCATTGTGCTGGTGGGAGTGCGTGGGTGCGGAAAATCCACGCTGGCCATCATTGCCTCCGCGGCTATGAAGCGGCGCATAGTCGAGACAGAACAAGCATTCTTCGATGCGACAGGCCTGTCGACGGCTGCCTTCAAAAAGAAGCACGGCAACCTCGAATACAGACAACGCCAGTACGCAGTCCTCGAAGGAATACTTGCCCGACAACAGAAGGACTGCATCATCGTGTCGTCCTGGGTCGAGCGATCCGTACAAGACCTCCTCGTGGATTTCTCAGCGTCGCATCCGGTGATACATGTGGCGAGGGACGAGGATGCCATCGCTGGCTACTTGGGTGTGACCGATGTAGAAACCTTTCGGGAGCTCCTGGATTATTTGACAAACGCATTCCGCGCTTGTGCAAATTTTGAGATTTTCAATGTTTCCGAGGGCATTTCCACGCTGGAGGATCCAAACATGACCGAGGCCGCCGCCCTGGGACAGGATGACGGGCAAAAGTCACCAGCGCCATACTTGACGCTGAAAAGAGCCGAAAGGCATTTCCTGCGCTACCTGGCTCTGATTATGCCAAAGGGCGCCATTCCCTACATCGAGTCCGCTTTTCCCCTGGCCTCTATTCCTACTGAGAAGCGCCAATATACATATGCCATGTCTGTCCCCTTGTCGAAGCTGCTGTCAAGCAATCTCAAGATCGAAGACCTGGAGACCGGTGCCGACGCCATCGAAGTCGTCGTCGACGAGGCCTTCGTCCAAGGTTCCAGTCTTCAGCTAGGCGCAAGTAGAGCAAGTCAAATCAGCAGGGTTATTGGCCATATTAGAAGGAACGTGGTGATACCCATTATATATCATGTTATTTGGCCATACCCGGGCCCGTTGGACAACACACAGAAAGCACTCTACGTGGAATACCTCCAGCATGGCCTACGGCTAGCCCCCGAGTACATTGTTCTTGACCTGCGACTTGAGGACTACCTCTTTTCGCAAATTGTCAGGTCCAAAGGGTCGTCCAAGGTTATTGGCTCAGCCAACCTGAACATGCCACAACCTCCACCGTGGAAAGATCCGCTGTGGGTGTCATTCTACCGCAAGGCCCGCGATTTTGGCTGTGACCTGGTCCGATTGCTGCGACCGGCAACCCAAATAGAGGACAATTTTGACGTACAATATCTGCGGATCTCGGTCGAGCAGCTTGGTGAGCCGGTGCTCCCACTCATCGCGTTCAATACGGGGACCAAGGGGCGCAACTCACAGTGCTTCAACAAGATCTTGACCCCCGTAATCCCAGAGTGTTTACTCGACATGGATCAATCGAGCCCAGACAAGACGTTATTCGTCCCGCCTTCACTCACCGCGCTCGAAGCGACGAGGGCATTGCACTCCTCCTTCATCATTGACGCCATGAAACTCTACGTGGTGGGTGCAAACGTCGGGTATAGCATGTCGCCTGCCATGCACAACGTTGCTCTCCAGGCATGCGGCATCCCGCACGTGTATCGGCCACACTCGACGGCCTCGCTTAGCAACATCCGCGACCTCATACACGATCCCCTGTTTGCGGGCACGTCAATCGGTCTGCCTTTCAAAGTGGAGGTCATCAGTCTCGCGCATTCTCTCAGCAGCCATGCCAAGGCCATTGGGGCCGTCAACACCCTGATTCCAGTAAGACACCTCAATGCGGATGGCTCCATCCCGGACAACGCTCTGTTCTTCAACTTTAGAAATCGGGCTGGGCCGGTGTTGGCGCTCTTTGGCGAGAACACGGACTGGATCGGTATCCGTGCCTGCATCAGAAGGGGCCTCTCGCCAGCGAATGCCGTGCGGCCCAGTTCCTGTGGTTTGGTCATTGGTGCTGGTGGTATGGCGAGGGCGGCTGTCTACGCCATGCTACAACTTGGTGTCAAGAATATTGTTATCTACAACAGGACGCCCGCGAATGCCGAAAGGCTCGTTGCGCACTTTACCAGGCTGCTTTCCCGGCACGACCTACCCCTCCTGAGCCCAGCTTCTGATACCGACACGCAATTCCACGTTATTGGCTCACGGGACGATGCGTGGCCTGAAAAGTTCCGGATGCCCACCATTATTATCTCCTGCATACCCACACATGACATTGGGGATGCCCCGGCGCCAAATTTCACGCTGCCACCCGCCTGGATGGACAGCCCGACCGGGGGCGTCACCCTCGAACTTGCCTATAGATACCTCAATACGCCGCTGCTCGAGCAAGTTCGCGCAAAGGCGCCTCTCGGTTGGGTTGCCATGGACGGTCTAGATCTTTTGCCAGAGCAGGGGTTTGCACAATTTGAGCTGTTCACTGGCCGGAGGGCACCGCGGAGATTGATGAGAGAAGAGGTATTCAGATCATATCCTAGTGGGCAGGGTGATTCGGCCAGGACTCAGTTACAGCCTCGACTGGAAAACATTGTGGAACAAGAACCATGAGAGCTGAAGATAGTCACGAACACGACCCATCAGCAATATAAATAATCCAACGAAATCGAGTATCATCAAGATCCGGCAGGACTTGATCTCTCGTCACCAGACGGCTCATATGCCTTGAAAATGAATTATGACTAGCAATGTTTTTTTACACGTTTTTTGTTTCCTTTGCAGTGATGTATTATCGTTGCGGCGACTCACAGATGAGGCTGGTCATCACTCTTGCATTGAGCGGAAGATGAAGTGCTTCCGCGATGCAAGCTATCAGCATCATGGGTATCGCGTATCACACAGGCAGGATGTGAGACGACAGTGCCGACCATCGTGCATCGTGTAACATGAATCAAGAGGCGTGGCACATCAACAATCCAAGCATGAATCAAAGAAAACCGTACACCAAGCCATCGCCCTACAGCTCGAAAGGGAAAAGCTGCGTACGATGTATGAGGAGCTAAATTACTTGAAGATGGACACTTGGTGTCGTGTACGAATACTTAAGGTTAGCATAGTATCTATGGTTACCTACTGACCCCGCGGCATTATAGTAGACTGAGGTCTCCGTACTCCGTACCTGCCTTATNTAGCATAGTATCTATGGTTACCTACTGACCCCGCGGCATTATAGTAGACTGAGGTCTCCGTACTCCGTACCTGCCTTATCCACTCTCTGTGCCTACTTGGAAGGTATCTGCACTTTAGAGCCAGCTTGCTAGCACTATGCCGCCACTATCCACTCAAGAATGAACCAGGTCGCCAGCGTAAATATTTATCCAGCGACTGGTCTCATGACATCAATACCCACACCTCGGTCCGTGAGGCCCTTCCACCATGCAGAGAGCGAAAAGGTGAATGTGCTGGTCCCATGTTTCGAGTTATTGTGCGGGATGTATGCTTTTCCCCATGTCTTCTAGTACACTGCCATTGCTACGGAAAAATGGTGTTGAAGAGGCCTTGCTTTATTCACTAAGTGAAATGATCTGTCAGGGGTGCACGCAAACATAATTGGACATTTCCTGATTCCCATATTACCACGAAATATTCAAACCGTCTGCACGTAGCCTTCTTGCATCGCAAAACGGAAACCAAAACATCAACATCGTATGCGCAGGAGTCGCCCTTCATTTCATCAGGCATCGCATCACACTTCACCACACTCGGATCAACTGTGATTTGGCCGACCCTCACCTTTGTGGCAACCGCAAGTGAATATCACCACTTACAAGATCCATTACTATAAATTGCCGAGAGTACACATATATACCTGGGCTTTCTCATCCATCTTTCTTCATTATTTTCGTGTACACCAGAACCATCATATTTCACCAAATCACTTCTCGCCAAATCACATAATATCCCTCACAATGCCTTGTCAACTAGCGATAACGTCAATGTCTCTGGGCCGCTGCTGGGCGGGCCACTCCCTCTCGCATAAGCTGGACATGGCCCAGGCCTACGGCTACAAGGGTATCGAGCTGTTTCACGAAGACCTGGCCGATATTGCCAACCAATTGAAGAACAACACAACCGCAGAGAACGAGCTTGAGGCCGCCGAAATCATCCACGGCATGTGCTCGGAACGAGGCCTATCCATCTTGTGCCTACAACCTTTTGCAGGATATGAAGGCCTCGTGGACCGAAACCAACATGCACAGCGCCTCGAGCAGCTCAAGTTCTGGTTTCAACTTGCCAAGGTGCTTGGTACGGATATTGTGCAGATTCCATCGAGCTTCCTTCCTGCCTCCCAGGTATCGGAAGATAGGGACCTGATCGTGGCAGATCTGCAGATCGTGGCTGATATGGGCCTCGAGGAGAACCCGCCAATCAGATATGTCTACGAGGCTCTTTGCTGGGGAACACGAGTCGACCACTGGGAACAGAGCTGGGAGATCGTGCGAGCGGTCGACCGCCCAAACTTTGGACTGTGCCTCGACACTTTCAACATTGCCGGCAGAATCTACGCAGATCCGTCCTCCGAGACTGGCATGACACCCAACGCCGAGCGGGCCGTCACCGAGTCCATCGCCAGACTTCTCTCGGACATCGATATCAGCAAGGTGTTTTATGTTCAAGTTGTCGACGCCGAGAGATTGCAGGAGCCTCTTGTGAAGGGTCACAAGTACTACGATGCAGAGCAGCCATGCCGGATGAGCTGGTCGAGAAACTGCCGATTGTTCTATGGCGAGAAGGACCGCGGCGCCTATCTACCAGTTGTAGAGATCTCAAAGGCCATCTTCCAGGGCCTCGAATACGAGGGATGGGTCAGTCTCGAGCTGTTCAACAGGAGGATGTCGGAGCAAGATAAGAATGTGCCTAGGGAGTTGGCGAGCCGAGGAGCAGCTTCATGGGTAAAGCTGGTGCAGGACATGAACTTGAGTGTGGACCGATCTCAGATGCCACAGAGGATAACGGCATCTCTCTAGGGATCCGTGGGACTCTATTCTGGCCATCTGGCATTGCATTAGATCGATTTCTTTTTCATTCCTCATCATGATGTGAGGACATAGTTAAGGCGTTTAGCATTGCTCGTCATTGAAACAGGCGATTTAGTTCGCTCGATACCACCAAATAAATAAGTTATCAGCGTTGAGTTCGTGTCTTCTAAAATCGCTAGGTAGTGGTGAATATCGCGTGGTTCTCCACTGTCTAGGATCAAATGTGAGAATCGCAAAAGGGGGGGGGGGGGGATGGGTGGACGAATCTTGGAAAGGCACGTCAGACCTCGATGCACCCGTGAGCAATGGAAATTTGAATATCGAGATGATTCGGCAGTATCTAAACGTTCACTCGAATTGACAAGTAGGAACTCGGAATCACAGTGTTTCGTTTGCCATCATTAAGACCTGTATAGATCCAAACCTGAACTATCCGCTATTTGAAAGTCTGACATTGCGACAAGGTATCCATCCTCCAAAGTACAACCATTATACGCCTCGCGAAAGGCACAGTGTAGAACCATCCGTATCGTCTTCGTCACTCATCTATCATGTTGCATCGAGTGGCAGCTTGATCATGCTACCTCTCTCTGCTCGACGTTGCGCTTGTTTCCTTCCTTGAGATCGACTCCGTCGACGTTGTGCCTGAACTCTTCCTCCTGGATCCTGAGCTCCTCCATGACGGTCTTGTGGGCCTTGCGGATAGGCTTGACCTTGAAAAGTCGGTCCATGGCCTCCAGAGGGACCTGCTTGGTCTCGGGGATGAGGAAGTAAACAAAGAAGGTCGAGAGGATCATCATGGATGCGAAGAAGAAGTAAACTCCGTACTGCATGGTCAAGAACATTTGAGGGGTGAATCTCGAGATGATAAAGTTCCAGAACCAGTTGTTTGCGGCGGCAGAGGCCTGGCCCAGCGATCTGTAACAAGAATTAGTTCCAAGATCAAGCGGAAATGAGGACATGTAGAGAAGGAACAAGCTTTGAGACGTACCTCGAATTTTGATCAAACATCTCCGAGTTGAGGACCCAGGGTGTTCCGTTCCAACTGGGGGTGTAGAACGCGGCCCACAAGTAGAAGAAGAAGATGGCAGCAATACCTCCACCATCGAGCTGACCAGTTGGGTTGGCCGATACGTCTGCGATCTTGATGTAGGCTCCAATGAACCACATGCAAAGGGAACCACCAATGCTACCAATCATCAAGAGCTTTCGACGTCCGAGATGGTCGATAAGGTACAGAATCCACCTGTCGACAAATTAGCACATGAATGCCGGTATGCTCACTGAGGTAGAACGTGGACTTACACGAAAGTAACAACGGTCTTGACGACTCCAAAGATACCAGTGGTCAAGAAGCTGGTGTTGGTACCAGTGATACCAATGCTCTTGAAAACTGTAGGGCTGTAGTAGTTGATGGCGTTGATACCGGATCCGTTTTGCCAGAGGAAAAGCATGCCTCCCAGGAAGAAACGGTACAGCACCTTGCCCTGCTTGAGAGCAGCAAAGGGCTTCCAGAAACCAGTGCCGACCTCCCTGTTGTAGCGCTCGAGATCCTCGTCGATGTAGTTGACCTCCTCGATGATGTACAAGTCATTGACATCAAGGTTTCGCACCCAGCAGAGGTTAGCCATGGCCTCTTCCCGTCTGCCCTTGGAGAAGAGCCATCGGGGGGACTCCTTGATCCAGAAAGCGCCAATCATGAGGAGACCAGCCGGAATGAGCTGCACAGCGAATGGAATCAACCACTGCTTGTGACTGGGTGCCATTGTCGTGTTGACTCCATAGTTGATCCAGAAACCGACCAGGCCACCAATCTGCCATCCAAGTTCGTAAATACCGACCAAGCGACCACGAACTGCAGGAGGTGAGAGCTCGGAGATGTAGATGGGAACCTTGCATTTCACAAAAATTAGTCGCCATGTCTTTAGCAGATGGAGTGATGAGATCAGAGTCGTCAAACACTTACCGTTGTGCTACAAGCACCAACTCCGATACCAGCGAGAACACGTCCTCCAATGATGAGGCCGAGTCCCCTTTCGCCATTTGCGCCCAACATCAAGCCGGCACCCAAGATGAAAATTGCAACGAACAGCCATAGCGACTTTTTGCGTCCGAGGAACCAGTTGGACACATAGGCGAAAAGACTGCCAAAGAAGGCACCAGCCTGGTACACGGAAACGATGTTGGCCGAAACCAGCGCATGCTCTGATTTGGAGAGGCTGGCCAAGTTGAACTCTGCGATGAACGACGGCAGTGACAGAGTCGTGCCAATAAAGGCAGAGTCGTAACCAATCATGCAGGATGCAAACGATGCGATGGCGGCGCATGTGTACACCCTCCAGTTGTAGACGGCCTTTGGCGTAGGCCGATCCTCGACTACCGAGAGGATACCCATCTTGATGGAGCTCGTGAAGCAAGAATCAAGTGGACCTGTGGAGCAGCGAAGTTGCGAGTGAGACCGCGGGCAGAAGTCGGATTGTTGACAGGGACAACAAAGAGATGATCTGGGGAGCCCCAGTTAAATAGGATCTCCAGGCGATGAGATGGTAGATGGCGAAGTGATAAGCCCAGGGGAGATGTAGGATTTAGTCATTCGCGACGCGGCCGTTCTTATAATGAAATCCGGGGCCCCGGACACAGACACCTATCTGGGGTTGACCTATCACAGATTAGGCAATGGCAGACCCAAGGATTTGGAATCGCAGCAAGGGGCACTCTGCCTCGTGGTCTAGAAGTCTGGGGTAGCCCGTAGTGTCCCACTGTCATTTCACCAACTCTGCTGGCGAGATCTGGGGTTGGCGAGATCTCAGTACGGGGAAACATGGTCTGGAGAAAATTATTTGGATATCTATTCTTCCCAGATGCGTCCTATGTCCAATAGTAGTTTCTCTTGGGCCTAGGCGCGTTCTTCTCAGCTCTTTTCAGCCATCTGGAGGTTCGAAAAGCGAGACGGTTCATCACCAGTCGTCCCAAGCGAGTCATGGCCTGTCATGGCGACCCTATCTAGTCTTGCGCCAAGAGGACTAGAAAAGCCAGACTGGTCAACCGTCCTCGTTATCAGCCGTACGCCCAAGACGCCACGAAGCGACCCCCAGCTTGCCCAGAGACCCTAGCATCTGCCGCAATCCCCGAGCCGCCTAAACGTTCATCCAACTGAGGGGAAGGCGTGCGCAAAGCCAACGGTCGCGCACGTGGTTCAGCCACCACCGCAGTCATGCGCAGGGGTCGGAAGAGTGTATATCCAAGGAGTTGTCTACCTCGAACGGTGCCCGGTGTTTTGCGTAGGGGAGTTCGTCAGCATAAACCAGATTACCTAACCTCACCAAAGCCCTTGTGAGAGAGTCAGTCAGTCGCCCATCCCCAGAGGCGTCACATTCCCCGGAGAACGAAACTCCGCTGCGATCTTCTTATGAGCGCAAGTGCCTCAGAATTCCAGGGACCTATCATGTTGACTACCTTGGTAAGAGAAGAGAAAGAAGCTCCACAGCGGCTCCATTATAGTCTCGGTCCGGTTGGGGCTCCAGCAAAAATGCTTCTCCTCCCCCGTGAGAAATAGTCTCGCGTACATATAGTAAATTCCTACCTACCTCGGCCTCAAGTTTCCATGTTACAATATATTTTCCGATACTCTAGACAACCTTTGCGCGTTCTGCAGTTCTGCCCTATCTTTTTCGAGCTGACATCGCCATAAAAAATCATCACAACATCAACCATGGCAACCACACAAATCGAGACAGGCTCTGCGGCGGTCTCACAACCAGCCCAAGTACACCGCCATGGCTATCTCTTTGGTCTCAAAATCAGCGCATCTATGTCGCCATTGCTGCACAATACCATCTACGAAGAGCTTGGTCTGCATTGGGAACAAGAGTTGTTCGAGTCTAGTGACATTCCGAAATTCCTGCAATTAACCCAAGATCCGGATTTCTATGGTAGGTTGCCACTGTGCTGCCCCTAAATCAGTGCTTGCTAACTCTGGCCAGGCGCGTCCGTGACAATGCCCAACAAGGTGGCCATCATGTCGCATTTGGACGAAGTGACAGAAGAGTGCCGCGAGGTTGGAGCATGCAACACTGTTTTCTTCCGGGAAGAGAACGGCAAACGCATCTTGTGTGGCACAAACACCGACGTGGTTGGAATCAAGGAGTCCTTTTACCAAAACGTCACTAGTCCCGACGCCGTCTTCCATGACAAGCCTGCCATGGTTATTGGAGGTGGCGGTGCTGCCCGGAGTGCCGTCTATGCTCTACAGAAATGGATGAGGGCGACAAAGATCTACTTGGTCAACCGCGACGCCGCCGAGGTGGAGGCTGTCATTGCCGAGTGTTTGGCCCGTGGTTATGGCGACAAGTTGGTCCACGTCGCTACCGTCGAGCAGGCACAGTCTCTCGAATCTCCTGGCGCCATCGTTTCGTGTGTGCCGGACTTCCCCCCAGTCACCCAGGAGGAGCTCACTGCTAGAAGCATCATTGAGACATTCTTCAAGAAGGAAACGAAAGGAAGCATCTTGGAGATGTGCTATAACCCGAATCCCTACACAGAGATTGGCGACATCGCCGAACGGGAAAGCTGGCAAGTCATTCTCGGTACCGAAGCCCTGATCTGGCAAGGACTCGAACAGGACAGATACTGGACCGGCTTGCAGCTCCAGGAGCTCCCAGTCACCCGAGCCAAGGAGGTCATTGCTACGCGCCTGTCGCAGATTTCCAAGCTATAGAGTCCATAATCTGTCAGATTCTGAACGAACGCGAATGAACATATGAGGCATGAACACGAGACAACGGATTAGGGCACTCGAAACACTATAACCTTCTGTATATATAGAATTTTTCGGATAACATCTATTGATACCATCTCACTTTATGCGCCAGGTCGGGCATAGTCGAGCTGTCTCACACGCTTCCAGACCTCACGGACCACTCGTTCTTGCGACTGCCGCCCCGTTTCTGCAGCAGATGGGCCAGCTGGTCTGACGGCCAGATATAGACGACTGCCAAGCTTGACAGGTTCAATTGTCGCGGCATCACAGTCCTCTGGCGGGTTTGCCGTAGTCACGAGTCCGCCTGCTTCCTCAACAATAGCAATACCTGCTGCAACGTCCCTGTGTAGTCCTGTTAGCTGCTCCACGTGCCAAGTCTTATCAAAAGGGGCGACCTACCATTCCCAGCAGCCGCCTTCCCACCATATGTCGAAGGAGCCCATGGCGATATAGGCCAAGTCGAGCGTCGCGCTGCCAAGACTTCGCACTCCGTGTACCATGCCTCCTTTGCCGCCGCGTCCTCCGAGCTCGCAAGCCATGTTCACGAAGCTCTCTACCTTGCGGTACATGTTCCCGTCTGGGCGATCTTTCCTGTCCTTGCCCCATTCGCAGGAGAACACGCAGCCGCTCGGGGCCTTGGCCGGCATGGGAGGCACCGGGTTTCTCATCAGCGGTAGTTGTTGCGTCTCATTCAACCATGCGCCGCGGCCTCGGCACGATGAGAAGATCTGGCTGAGGAACGGTGCATTGATAACACCGATCACGGGCACCCTCTTGTGGATAAATCCAATGGAAACGCAGAACATGGGAAACAGATGCGTGTAGTTCACTGTTCCATCCAGCGGATCAATGCACCAGGTAGGCTCATCGCCGATTAGATAGTCCCGCGTAGCTCCATCAGAGTATGTCTCCTCGCCAATAAACCTGCGGAATGTATAAGATTGCTGCTGGCATGCCTGGTCGTCATGAGGGTATGACTCACTTGTGCGATGGGAATTTCTTCTCAATCGCTGTTTTAATGAATGCCTCGACGTCTGGTAGAGAGCAATTAGCACAAATTACTTCACTTCTCCGGGAGGACATCCAGGACGCCAATTTGATCAGTGATGATGCGAAGATACTTGCCTTTATCGGCCTTCGTGACAATATCAACCGAGCTGTCCTTCTCGGAGATAGCGTTGTCTGGGATTCCGGTGCCGCTCCATCTCGCACGAGCAAAGCTCATCAGAAGTGCTCCGGCATCCTTGCCCAACTGTACGGCGAAGGCGTATATTTCATCGAGTTCTGGGCTGCTGATCTCCGTCATGGTGAATGTGAGAGAGGAGTCTTTTGCAGTGCTTATCAGAGGCAACCGTGATCGGAACCGAGTCGTGCTCCCAGATAACGTGAAAGGATTCGCGGGCTCTGGGGTACGGAGTACTCTCGGTCCACTGTGTGATTTGAAGCCACAAAGCGGTTCTGGCACAGTACAAAGGATCGGGCAAGCCCTGGTCTCGACTACACAGCAAGCCTTGGTCGAGTCGAGTGTCCTGCTCGAGTGTTTCCTGGCGACGCGGTCTGGGTACGGAGCACGTGTGGGTATCTGACTCGAAAAGACACCAAGCAAGCCAGGCTAGGAAACCACCGCATTTCCACACCTTCCCAGAGGCGGCAGAATGCTTATCCACAAGGGATCAAGTTGCCGATGCGGGGATCTATGGGGAAGGCTGAGAGCTGCGAACTCAAGGCATGAAGCTTTTGTATGTAGGCTTGTAGCTACGATATATGGATACCTATTTCGGAAAATCTGTTGTGCTGCAACGGGTATGCTGTATGCCGCAACAAAATAACGTCAGAAGATAAAACGCGCGCCTGTCCGCATCTAGCTATATTCAGGTCAACACAAAATCAAACAGAACCAAAACACCATACATCACCACTGTCATTCCTCCCTTCACAATGTCTCGCTCGATTCTCATCATCAACGGCCCTAATTTGAACCTCTTGGGCACCCGAGAGCCACACATTTATGGCAGCACGACGCTCTCGGACGTGGAAGCAGCAGCTCAGCAACAAGCTGCCCAGCTCTCTGTCAAAGTTGCCACATTCCAGTCCAACCACGAGGGCGCCATCATTGACCGGATTCAAGAGGCCCGTGGCAACGTAGACGCCATCATAATCAACCCCGGCGGCTTCACGCATACGAGCGTGGCCATTAGGGATGCGTTGCTGGGAGTAGAGATACCATTTGTCGAGCTACACGTCTCAAATGTGCACGCGAGAGAAAGCTTCAGGCATCACAGCTACTTCACCGACAAGGCCGTTGCCATGATTTGCGGTCTCGGCGTGTTCGGATATCAAGCTGCCCTTGAGTTCGCAGCCAAACATATGAAGATCAAGGAGAAGGCATAAGGGTAGCCGAAATAATCTAAAAGCATATGGGTTTCACGCACAAGGGATATTGAGGGCTAATCCTTTGGGGGCTGGGTTCATGATTCGCACGCGTGCTGCGGTTTCAGAAACATGTCTGTCTGGTCCGCTACAAGATAAATAGAGGTCAAAGTGATCTCAAACACGGTTTGATTCTACGAGCGCAGAGCGCCGTGTTTCTGGGTATCATAGAGTTGAATAAATGAGAAGGGGAAATGTGCCAGCAACGGAATGCGTAATTTTCACCTGCATCATCATAGGCCCTTGAATTTGAGAATACCATGAGCGCCGTGAGGTCCAAGTTCAACCTGACCCTTGCCCTTTCTACGCTTTTTCTTACCCTTCTTTCTCGATCCTGCATCGCTGTCCGAATCGGAGTCGGAGTCGGAATCATCATCGCTGTCTGCCGCACGTTTCGAGCTGCTAGGCACCTCGTCGTTGGGCTCGTCGGAATCGTGGGAGCCGCCGTCGTCGTCGTCGTCAACGCCGTCGTCCGAGTCGTCTTCTTCGTCGCTATCGTCTCTAGTTGCCACGCCCGCTTCTTCCCAGACCTTGATCGTCGTGCCGCCACCACTGATCATCCGACCCTCACAGTCGAATCCTATACTGACAACAGCTTCGACTTCGTCATGTTGCAGAGTGCTCTCGATTTCGCGCTTCGAGAGGTCCACAATCCTCACGGTGCCGTCGCCAACACCGACGGCCACCTTCTTTCCAGAGGTGATCATATCTGGCAGTTGTGCCATGCAGTCAAGACTTTCGCCGTCCCGATCGACAATGATGCGATCGGTCTGGTCATCCCATGCACCCTTGTCCCAGATGGTCAAGACACCAGTGCCAGTTCCAACTGCAACGATTCCATTGTCCCTGTTTTTCTTGGGGCCCAGACCAGGCACGAAGACAGCGCCCAGGAGCTCGTCCTCCTGGTCGTCACTCCTGACAAGAACGCCGCGGCGTATGTCGGTTACGGCCAGGGTAGTGCCGCCCGTACTCACCCACTGCTTGCTGTAGCCGCTTGTGCTGGTGTCGCTGGGGGGCAGTGGCGCTATAGAGGAGACGAAGTCCGAGTGCGGAAGGTGTGTCTGCTGGGGCTTTTTCGAGGCCACGGCGTGATCTCGCAGATCAATCAAGTGCAGGGCACCCGAATCGCAACCCAGGAGAAGGGTCTGGGGCGATAGAGCATGAAGGAGGGTCGGCGCATCGTCGCTGTTGTTGTGGTTGGGGATAGCGATCTTGGAAGCTACTTGGCCGGTCGTGGGCGAGAAGTGCTTGACAATGGAGTCGGTGCCGGCAGAGTAGAGGGCTGCGTAAGGGGAAAGTGATGTTAGCGGCCGAGAAGCGAAGCATATACATTGGTATAGAAAGCTTTCAATGATGGAGAGGAGGCGTACCGGAACCATCGAGACTGAAACCGAGAGCCCTGCAGCTGCCCTTGTGTCGTCGCGTCTTCCAAATAGTATCGATCGTGCCTTTGCCGTCTGACAAAACACTGACGTCGGCGGAGGCATCGTCATCCGTGCTGCGGTCGGAGGCGGGCAGTCGGAAGCATTCGACGTGGCCAGTGGACAGACCAGTCGCCAGCAGTGGCTCGCTTGGATGGATGGCCTGCGTGAAGAGCTCAGCACTCAGTGGAAGCGTGCAGAGGTTCTCCAACATTTTGGCTAGTCGTTTCAGATCAATTGTACGGTCGCGATCTTTCCGATGTATTTCGAACCGAAGTTCCGCGGAGCCAGAGCGTTGTGGCGGTGATCTTGTATCCTCAGTCGGCCGTCAATACGCAGGGATTTTTTTCTTCTTCCTTCCTTGCAAGAAAGCACCCTCGATAAATAGCGGAACGCTTCCGGGTGTCTTAGCTCGTGAGAAGCTTGCCTAGGTAGGCCGTGGAAGCTGCATGTGGGTGCCCTGGAGGAAGGCACAATACTGACACTTTTTGGACTTAGCTTGAGAGAAGCTGCAAACTTAGGTAAGGTTAGGTAGGTAACTTAAGAGTACTAAGCTAAGGTAGTACTAGAAGGTCAAAGGCTTGTGTGCTAATATCATGACCGACCAACATACCACTACTAATACATTGGAGATTGGAATGCTGAAATGTATGCTTTTAATCCAAGTATGGCTTTATTTTTACTATTTCCGCTCTATGTACTTGGGAAGTGCTTCGGAAACACCACAAATGCCTACCACATTTGAAGGCTCTCTTATACCGCGCAGAATGGAGCCATGGTGCTTTTGCACAAGGTTTATTTTATTTTCATTTTCATTCACAATGTCATCCTGTGATGACTGTGCTGCCTGAGTAGGCAGTATGGCCTTGTATTAGTTCAGTAGAAATGCAAGAGAACACTGAAGCGGAAGTATGTACAATAAAAGAACTCGCGCCTACTTTGTCACTACGATGGTACTTGGAGACCGTGATGCATTCAGGGGCATGCGAGAACTTGAAAGGTAGTCACTTGCAGCTGGATGGAGAGACCTTTGATACCTACATAGGTATTAATGGATTAATTGACCAAGTCTGCCATAGTTCAAGATCTTAAGGCTCTCCGGGTACTCCCTAGTATCTAGTGGTCCGACCTATATCACACCCTATAGGGTCTTTGGGCGTGCCAGAAGAAATATTCTATATAAATGTGCGACTCTCGATCTGCGAGTTCTGCCTTTGCCGCTTCGGCGAGTGTCTCGACCTCATCCCCAGCCATTATCTGCCTCAATGGCTTTGCAGCCATGGCATCTATGAGATCTGATGTTATCTCCCTCATGTAACCACCAATGAGACGCAGTTTCTTGTTCTGTACGGACGTGGGTCAGTGTGTTTGTTATGTAAGTGGTAATCTGAGTGGTATTGTTGACAAACCTTGGGCCACCTCCCGAGCGGTGCCTTGAACTTCTTGCAGCCAATGTTGACGAATCCGTGATTTTTCAGGATGGCGTCCATGACATTGGCCACGCGCCACTGAAAGCCATAAGCTTTGTTCAACGCTTCGTCAGCCTTATCCATAAACAGGGCAAATGGCGAATCTTCGCCCATGGTTCCGTCGTCACATTTCGCGTGCGCGCCAAATTCTTGCAGTTCTATCCAACCACCAGGGCGGAGGTGACTTGAAGGCCATGGTCCTGTCAGCATACTTCCCAGTATAGCTGGTCATCATACAGGTGGAGCGTTCAGGCTTACTCGAAGCACTTGGTGACGACCGACTCAAAATCTCGCAGAAACAGGCTGATGTGTCTGAGATGGATCAAATCAAAGTTATCACCATGGAGCCAGGGGTCGTGGATATCTTCAACGATGAATCTGAGGTTGGGTGGTATCCAGGGTTCCTGGATAGGGCTCAAGTCAAGGCCAATCACCTCGGCGCCGGGAAACTTGTCCGCCACTGACACTCCTTAGCTCTCCGCGGCGACGGGACCAGAAAGAGGCGATAATCGTAGGAAAAGTCATACTTGCAATCGCCCAAGAACCAGTGCCGGTGCCAAGGTCCATTATTTTCTGGGGAGACTCCCCAATGGGTGCAAAGTATAAGTTACCACTTTTGACCAGTATCAGCAGGCCCCTACGGAGAACGACTGGGTGGAGTGAGGGGATCGCACTTGGTCAGCTCCAATGTTGCAACGTGCTTCATTTCGTCGCGCGCCTGTTCGGTATCATCGTTGGGAATGGGATACGTTCCGTATCTGAACTTATGGTACTTTTCCCACCGGGTTTGGTCAGTCAGGGCATGTCGCTCTGCCAGCTGCAAGGAATCTCACACGACGGCCGTTCTCGTAAGAATGGCGAAGCACGCTGGACGTGATACTACCAAAGGCACTGGCGGATTCAAGGTCAAAAAGGGAGGGCTCAAAGTCTTCCTCATCTTCCATGATGTCGTCCTGGTTACCTGCCTCGATACCAGTGCTTGAATCGACATCGTCCCATGGCAGGGAGTAAGTTGAGGAAGACATGACTTCCACAGCGTGACCAGGGGTCACCACGGAACTCCTTGCGTGCGTCTGATTCAATCGCGTGAGGATGCGGAAGTACCCCTTTCTCGGGTGCCAGCTGACAACGCTGAGGATTGCAAGCCAGGGGGTTACTCGAAAGTCGCGAACAATGTAGCCAGGTATGGCCTCGTGAGTCGTAGTATAGTATAGGATTGGGGCGAGCTTCTACCCAGGAGACAATAATGTTTATCCCGACAATCTGGGTCGACGACCTTCGGCCCGCAGACCCTTCCTGATTAGTGGAACAGGGGTGCTGTTCTTTTTTTGCAGGACGCACATGTGCACAGCGTGCCTGGGCTGTGATGCATGTGCTTATGCTTTATCAAGCCATTCAGCAGAACATTAATACGTAAATATATAGCAGTACTAAACTTGTGGTCAATCCTTATCACAATTCAAACCACGGATGATCTTTTTGATCACTATTATACTGCTTACTGATATAGCTTGTTTGTGGACTAGTCCTTATTTTATTGTTAAAGGTCCCATGTGGCGTCCATTTTGAAACTACACTACAGATGTCGTCGCGGCCACCAGCTACCTTACCTACAGTTTTGATGTGTTGTTGCAATGCGGGGCAATGGCGGGGTAGGTATCTGTTTCACTAGGTACGGTGTACACATAATTCAATTGAATGTTACATGTACCGGAGTCAATACTAATCAGTTCCAATTCCTATGTGGTACATATGTAGGTAGGCAGGATTTCGTGCAAGGTACAGCCAACTTGAACCTGCCCGCCGGCCCCTACGCACACATGCATTCACTTCAATCGATGCAGCGGGCCGTACCTGTATTTGATGTACTGCAACATCAAGTCGCCGATTCAACCTGAGCAACACACAACCTTTAGGCCCTGCGACGCGGTACCGAATTTGTGCACCAGCTCTGTTGCGCCCAGAATCATCATGATCGAGACAATTTGACGACAGTGATTCAATCTGTTCATGTCCCCGATATCCGATACCACGCAGCATTCGACACGATGAGGATGAAATTTGTAGGCAGTCTGTCCCTGCTGCTCATGGCCATCGTGGTTCCAGCATGGTCTGCAGCCACCAACCTCCGCAACATCATGTATCTGACCGGGTAAAGCACCTCTCTCTCATGAGCCATTCATCATTCCTCTCGGCCTACTGACGCTGTCACAGACAGCATCCCGTGGTTCCCGAGCCAAGCCTGACTTCACCGATCACGCATGTGGTTCTTGCCTTTATGCAGTCCTCGAGCTTCAACGTGGATGGTAGTCCGGCAGACTGGCCCATCTTCATGTCAATTGAAGAGACTCGCACAAAGTTCCGCCCTGGCACAAAGATCATGGTTGCCGTTGGGGGCTGGGGCGATACCCAGGGATTTGATGTGGCCTCACGCACCGAAGAGTCCAGGCAGAGGTTCGCCAGGAATATTGCTGCCATGGTGGACGCCACTGGTGCTGACGGTGTTGATATCGACTGGGAGTATCCAGGGTACGCACGACTACCCCCTCGCCTCTAAATATTTTGTTTCTGACAGAACCAGCGGCAACGGGGAGGACTATAAGCAGATCCCTAACGCAGAGAAGGCATGGGAGATTGATGCGTACCCTCGCCTGATATCGGCTATACGAAAAGCCATTGCCCCGGGCAAGCTCATTTCGGCTGCCGTCCCTGGAATTCCTCGCGATATGGTTGCCTTTACACCCGCAACCTTGCCGTCCATAATGGAGTTTGTCGATTTTCTGAACGTCATGACTTATGACCTGATGAATCGACGCGACAACATCACCAAGCATCATACGGGTATTCAACTTTCGCTCGACGCAATCGATCAGTACGTTGTCAATGGTGCCAGTGCCCGGGATCTAAACCTCGGTTTTGCTTTCTACGTCAAGTACTTTCGAATCTCCACCGACGATCATGAACTATGTTCCAAGAACCCGATTGGATGTCCGACTGGCACGATGGAGGACCCAGACACAGGCGCAGACCTAGGCAAGACGGGGGGTTTCAGTTGGCATGATGCCGTGCCCGAAGAGGTTCGAACATCGTTCTCCAAAGCCCTCAAGGATGGCAAGTACGACATGGGACTCGGTGGATATTACTATTTCGACGAGGACGAGGACTTGTGGTGGACCTTTGACACACCAGCCGCCGTCTTGCACAAATTTCCTTCCATCATCGAGCCCAGAAACCTCGGCGGTGTCTTCGCGTGGGGACTGGGCGAGGACGCCCCCGAATTCCACCATCTCAGTGCGCTCAATCAGGGTGTCCGGCAACTCTCGGCTGGAAAGGATGAGTTGTAGACTGGCTTCAGCATCAGCATCAGCATCCGACTTTTGGGGATAGGTTCCAGGCCTAGCTAGGTATGCGAGCTCCAAACATGTTCGGTGGTGATATATATATATATATATATATATACGAAACTTGGTAATACTGCTGACGAGAACACTACTCGTACCGCGACATCATCGAACATGACAAGAACTTGTCGCTTGCGGCCCATAAGACCCGTAAGACTTGAAGAAACCTATTGAACACTCCTTTCCTAGTTTCGAACGATTTATCACGAAACTGAAATGCATAAAAAGTCAAAAGTGAATGCTCATTACATCATTATTACAAACTTGAATAGCGTAAGGCCCGGGGGTATTTCCATCAAAACGCCAATGACAGGAATAATCGTTGAAAAGTAGAAACATGTAGGATATCAGGTCAGGGTATTGTGACCGATCGTCGGGTCGTGTGAGAATTCGTGCATGCGCTCGTCAACCTGAGCAGACATTCTCTGGGGAGAACCTAGGCTCCAGCATAGGCATTGGGCTTGCTAACACCATCGGCAGGCGCATTGTGTCCCCTACTCCGCAACGCCTCGAGGGCATCCACAATGGTAAGAACCATGAACAAAACCCTACAACGAGCAATATCAGTTAATTAGTCCGGACGAGAACATGTTCCACATCTTACCAGAGGAAGAAGCCAAACGCGATGGCAGCTTCAACAGAACCACAGAAGGTGTCGCCACCACATCGCCACGGGCCGCCAATGGACACGGCGAGAGCAATGGATCCTGCGAACCAGAAGATGGTGGTGATGACGTTGAGGACCAGGGCGGCGAGTTTATGGAAGACGCTGGTCATATAAATCGGAGTGATGCCGACATATGCCAACACCAGAAGTGACCAGACCGAGTTGAACACCATGAAGTTGACTTGACTTGGTGAGCTTGACCACCATCCCCAGTGCAATGCGCTTGCCACTACACGGTCACTGTCAGCTATGAAATAGCATCTTGACATCATCATGGTGCCTACCATAAGCCGTGAGGCCTAGTTCAATGATGGCAAACACAGCAGCCACCGCATGGATAATCGTCAGCCACGTAAGAGCCATGTTGCCGAAGATGACTAGAAGTCGTAGATGTAGTGGGGTATTTTGTTATGTACGGGCACAGAAAATGGATCGAGGGCCGGCGAGGTTGAAGATGGGGGGATCCGGAAATCATACAAAGAATTTGGGGACGGTACACGATCATATAGAAATCTGCCTGCAAGTGTATGTCATGACTGGGCTCTGCTCATTATGACCAAGACTCAGTCTCAGGCTTCAGCACATCCGAACAACCGTGGGTCGAGGCAGGGAAACGTGTAGTTCGCTGAGCGTGGCGTTGATGACGTGGGTCCTTGACCACGCGATGTCCCAATTCTTGGCAGGTGCATTCACACAATGGGCGATGCCGCTTGGCCGCGGTCGGGGGGCGGCTGTCATGAGCCACGATCTAGGGCAGATCGTTCTCCAGTGAAGCAATTGATGATTGGCTCGTAATTTGAGACTGGCTCTAGGCCACCGCCCGCTGCGACAAGGTCATCTGGAAGCGGGATCGTCTCATCGAATGGAAAGAGACGGACAACCTCTAAAAAACACGTCATTTAGCGGGTATGACGTCGTATGTACGAGCTGGCTGGCTGGTGGGTGGCTTGTAGGGGTTCTCGGTCGCGGCGTGTCAATGTGACTCTGGGCCAGAGAAACCATTGCTCAACAGGAGTTACAGGACAGGCTCGGGCCCGGAAGCTATAAGCCGGACTCTACAGTAGTGTGCCTAATTTATTCTCGTAGGCATGCAATGCAGCGCTACATTGATTCTTGGTCTTGAAACAGTGAACCCGGTAAGGGACATAAGTATATAATTATACTCTGTATAGACAGGCTCGCCTTGATAGAAAAATAATCGAGATTTCATCCGAACTCGATTATCTTGCTTGGCGGCACGCGCAAAACGCGTAGAGCATACGACCAAAAGAGAGCGAAAGACGACGATACAAAGTATAATCCATCATCTGAACTAGGCAACTTACAGCACGAACCTTTTTTTTTTTTTTTTTTTTTTTTTTTTTTTTTTTTTTTTTTTTTTTTTTTTTTTTTTTTTTTTTTTTTTCTGATTCGTCCGATAAATCAAGTTGTTCTCTGAATCTCTTGAGCACAACATGCACTGGCGCGTCGGCTTGTGTCCGCTGTCCTTTGTAATTGATCTTCAATATCTACGGAGCTTCGACAACAGCAAGCAAGTTGGGCATTCATTGGGATTTGGATCGCTGACTGTCGGCGCTCCTTGCCGAGTTTTCAGTGGATGCAACGGATCTTGCCGGAGCGGCGCTAAATGGCCGAACTTTCTGCTCCATGGCAGCTGGGTAGGGACTTCGTACAGAGTATGTACACCGTACGATAATGCCTTATGCTTAGAATATTTCCGTGTCAAACGATGCATATAATGGAGTATACTGATCATTATCAGAGCCAACCGTGTGGAAGGCCTATGGACTGGTTTTTAGCCCGTCTCTGCCCGGCTTGATGGCATTCTTAGAAACTGATTTTCGAATGATTCCCGCCTCTGGTGTCTGTGGTCTTTGATGCCACTGCTTATCACAAATCAAAAGTTTCTGAACTGTTCACCAAAGCCAAAACCAGTTGCGGCCCGTTACCAGCATCCCCGCAATGTTTAAACGTCCCATAATCGCTGTCCGTCCAATCGATCAGCGAGCTTTTACTGGACCCCCCGGCTTTATAACTCCGAGTCTCATCTGCTGCCGCGACACTAGTTGACCATATCCGCATTGCCTGGAGCCCGACTTTAAAAAATTCTGCTTGAAATTTGTTCCTTGCGGGCTGGGCCTTGAAAAAGGTTTGTTGTGTGTTGGTGCTTCTCTGAATGCTCACTCGCTTGTCGACGATATGCCTTTCTGCTGAGACGCAACTCGCATCCCCAGCGTTGCTGCATCATCACTGCCAGCCAGCGTTCAATATCACCACACACGGATAGGTCGCTCCAGGGGTTGCGGGTGCCAGCACTGGTTGTCACGTGCGATTGCAGCTCGACTCGGCCCTCATGTCTGGAGAAGTTATAGAATTTCTCCCTGGCACTCGTCGCCTCTTTGATGAGAACGGCAAAACCCTGCCGGGCGATGAACACTTGCTCAAGCACGGAGACATAGTACTCGTGCCGCAGCCTACAGAGTCTCCCGATGACCCGCTGAACTGGAGCTTCTGGCGCAAGACCTGGCACTCGGCACTCGTACTGTTCGTCGTTGGCCTCACGGCCGCGACTTCGAACGATGCCGGGTCTGGCAGTGACGGTGTTAACGAAGAATATGATATCAGCTATGATGTTTTCAATACCGGTGCCGGCGTGCTCTTCGCCGCAATTGGGTATTGGTGTTTGCTAAGCTCGCCTGCTGTGCATCTTTATGGACGTCGCATTCTCTATCTCGTATCAATGCTGTTCCTCACCGTGGGTAGCATCTGGTATGGCAGGATTCAAAATACCGCCGACACCATCTGGTGCCAACTTTTCGTTGGAGCATCAGAATCGGTAGCCGAGGCCGTGGTCCAGGTTTCGCTTCTCGACATTTGGTTTGAGCATCAAAATGGCACGTCGCTCGGCATGTACACGTTGGCGACGGCAGTCGGTACCTATCTAGGACCCCTTGTTGCGAACTACATGTCAGACAGCTTTCTGGGGTGGCGCTGGATTGGGTATATGGGCGCCATTTTCGGTGGTGGCACGTTCGTTATCCTTTATTTCGGGCTGGAAGAGACAGCTTTTCATCGCGAAGGTTACCTGTCCGACAATGGTGATCCCTATCCGAGCGCCGGACCACCTGCTCACGAGAAGACTTTCCAGCATGCCTCTGCAGGTGGCACACACGATGTTGAGAATCAAGCTCCGCATCACGCGACACTGCCTACAAGCCCCGGCAGTGACGCCAAAAAGAAGGACCTCCTTGCTTCCGCGTCCGCGGCAGACACAAAAGAAGAGCAGCAGGCTCCTCACCCTCTGCCGCTGTCCAATGCGCAGCCGAAAACATACTGGCAACGAATTCAGCCCATCACACCGGCACCGAACTTGAAGGGAACCGGTGCAAAACAATTCGCCTCGCGTCTTTGGCACACCATGCGTGTCTTTACGTTTCCGGCTGTCTGGTTTGCAGGCTTGCAATGGGGAATGCAGAGTGTCTGTCTCAGCTTTTACCTGACTGTAGAGGAAGACAACTGGTATGGCCCGCCCTGGAACTATGGAGATGCCCAGGTGGGCAACATGAATATCCCCTGCATCATCGGCAGTGTCATTGGTTGTTTCTACGGCGGCTGGTGCAGCGACACCTTTTTGATCTGGATGACCAAGCGCAACCGAGGCGTGATGGAAGCCGAATATCGGCTCTATTTTATGATTCTCTGTCTCTTTGTTTTCCCCACGGGAATGTGGCTATTCGGAATCGGATCAGCTCATGGATGGGACTGGCCTGTTCCGTACATTGGCTTGGCAGGGATTGGGTTTACTTTTGGAACTGCAGGTGACTTGAGCATCACATACTTGGCCGACTCGTATCCAGAAATGGTTCTAGAAGGCATGGTGGGTGTTGCCGTCATCAACAACTCCCTTGCGCTGATCTTCACATTTGCTGCAAGCTATTGGATTGATACGAGCTTGGAAAACTGCTTCATCGAACTTGGGGCCCTCAGTTTCGTGGTCATTGGCTTGAGCTTGCCCATGATCATCTGGGGCAAGCAGTCCAGGAGATGGACAAGATCTAGGTATACCAAGTTTCTGGAGATCCGCGATGGGTTTTCGAAGTAAAAATTTACAATATTTTTCAAGCGAGGAAAGCAGACAAGGTTGTGGTTATTATGATATGTCAAACAAATTATTCAGCGCCATTATAGATTACTCCAGGCTCTGTGTTGTACACAACTGTTAGGCCGCCAAAACAGAATATGCTGCAATATGGTCGTGACCTGAAGCAAGAGAACCAGTCAATGATATGCACTCGCCAGTGAAGGACCAAAATTGACCATACAGTTCAAATCCTGCAACCAAGGAGTAATCAGTACATAAGTACATAGTGTATTTTGGTCTTCGTCTAAACCTCGCAAATCTACCGCTTGAGGAAAATCAATTACATTCAGATGAATTTCAAGAGTTAAACAATCTTATTCCGACTCCCTTATACTTATTTTGCTAATTAATTCTCTTTTGAAAAATTGTCGAACAAGAGTGTTCTTTGCAAACCTTGCCGTACAGGTACGTACGAAAGCTTAGCTCGTCTCGACGGCCACGTTGGATCCTTGTTGCCCATTGTAAGAGCGAGGGCTGACTTCCATCTCAAGTCGATGCCAGGCGTTTGCTAAATTGCCCCGCAAGTTATAAATGCTTTTATAGCATTGCGGTTGAGTATTGTACGCCTCGTCCGTGGCCTTGACAACAAAAGTCGTGGTTTTGGTTTGCGGATCGACGACGGGCAGCGGGCCATGATACGTCCACCTTTTCCAACACCACCTCTTGCTGCCAGCGTCTTCATGGGTATCGTCCAGGAATGTAGCTTGACCCCAGGTCGTCCCGCCATCGAGACTGACATCCACACGCTGGATCTCCCTGCCTCCACCAGAATAGGCATAGCCTTCGAGCTCGATGAGCTCATTGTTCTGCTTCACATCCCGCGTCGAGATGTTTGTAGAAGGCAGGAGGCGTGCGGCTTCTTGTGTTGAAACAAGCCTGGCTCTCGTGATGGCGCTCGTTACTGGCATCTCCTGGATCGACTTGTACTTGCCCCAGTCTAAATTTTGAGTTTCGTTCGGGCCAAAGCATTTATAGTCCCGACGCTGCCAGCTGGTAGAACTCTCTTCGTCTGAGATGACTATCTTGTTCACCCATTTGACACAACGAGCCGCCACCGTCCCGGGAACAACGACACGCACCGGGAAGCCGTGATCAGGCGGTAGCGGCAAATCGTTCATCTTGAATGCCAGCAGCACATCGCCACGAGGATCGAGCGCTGCATGGATCGGGATGCTGGCTCCATATGCTTCAAGTGCAGAAAACTGGACATGCTGTGCATCCTCGGAGACCTTGTCCACAGCCAAGCCAGCATCGGCGAGTACGTCTCGGAGGCGCACGCCCTCCCATTTGGCACAGCTGATGGCGCCGACTCCCCATTGCAAACCGTTGGTCTTGCGAGCATGCTCTGTCATATCTCTCCGCCTGTTTCCAGAGCACTGGAGTACCGATGTTACCGTGTGTTGCTCGAACCTGGACTTTAGCTCGCCGACCGTGTAAGTTTTGACACTTCCATCTGGGAGTTCTATAGAGATACCGTGGGTGTCGCCGGTAGGGTCCTCGATGACCGGAACCCACATGTGATTGCGCACATAAAAGACTTCATTGGGCGTCAGAAAGTTGGCAGCAAGTTCTGCGCCAGCTGTTTCGGCATTACAAGGCTTACAGGTCAACTGGCGCAGTCTTGCGTCTCGCTCCGGGTCTGCTACGAACGGGTCTTCAACAGCGTCTACACGTGGCCGGCCATCTTCGAGGTCGTCTGGGTGAACTTTGCCAATGACGTATTGCTCGAGAATCTCGCGGACATAGGGGGTCTTGTGGATGGAAAAGATATCCCAGTATGGTTCGATACTTGCGCCAGCTGAACGGAGAATGACCTCACCACCAGGATGAGCAGGGAGCCATTCTGTGATATCGTATACTTTATCCTCATAAATGATCCACGGCCTGGCTGATTTTGGGCCGTGGCTTCTGATCTCCGCAATCCGGTATTCTGGCAGCTCCTCGCCAATCTTCGCTTCTTTTGTTTGGCCCTTAATTGATGCTTTATCCGCTATATCGGCTCCAGTCGGGCCACGAGAAACGGGTTGAGCGACGGAGAATAAGACGGTGAGCAAACCGCCCCCGGCAGCTAGAATCTGAAATGGGCGAAATCTTGCATGGCTCGAGCTGGATCCGGATAGCTTTGACGCAGTGCATGAGACGTTCGAGTGGGAGAGGAAGAAGTTGCGGAGCGGAGCCGCGCGGAAGCGTGGATTCAAGCCTGGCAGGCGCCGAGCTATGGTTGGGCGACCATGTTGACTCAGTCGGACAAGCTCGCCGATAAAGCGCGGCGAAGACGAATGCGCCATCGTTTTTGGCTCGAGTCTTGTTATTTATCTCTCTGGCACGCACACTCAGCTTGGGAAAAAAGCAGACACTTGGTAAACACGAAAAGTACCTGCAAACTATCACAATCGTGTAACACACAAGACCGGCCAGTGCGTTTTGGTCTGCCTTTTTCACAAGTGCCTGCTGGAGAAAACGCAATTGTGGTGGACGACATGCGTTGAGAGCTGGTATTCGGGTGACAATGCATTGCCTCCCCCGGACAATTTTCGGAACGGTAGTCGGAGTTGTTTTCGGAGAATTACAGAATGAAGCTATCGCAGACCTCCGATCCGATATAAACGCGTAGAGCTCATCCGTAGTGCAGCTGACTCGAGCAAACAGCTCAAGAGGCGAAAACGACTGTCGTGAGGAAACAAGTTCGGGAGGCCGGGCGAAGAGGCAATGTACCATTTATGGTTTCTCTTTGGGCATGGGTAGAGGTGATTATGCATGACTGACATTCCTTTTCTGTATACGAGCCCGCGCAGAGCGAGTGTCTGTCTACACCAGCTGTGGAGTTTCGCGCATGCAAATCCGAGGAGACCCTTCCTTCTGGTCTGGGCGTGTTGGCGGGGATTGGCGCAGGAACCAGGGGTCGGGTTGAGCTCTCGTCCTGGTCTGTTCAGGGTTGGGGGTTTGGGGAGGTTCTTGACGGGTATTCGCGGCTGCCATTTCGCGAATCAAATGATGGTGCCTCAAGACGCTTCTCATTCCCCGTAGCACATGAAGGCGCCTCCAAATTGGCACCGCTGTCGGGAACGATACCCTTTGTGCAGATTCGGAGGCGCAATGATCGTGCTACCTACTGTGCCAGCCTGACGGGCTACGATTTTTGGCGTGTATGGTCGATTTCCAGGTCGGCTAGGTTGGCAGGCAGTAGACCAATATCACCTGGGTTAGATAGATCTGTACATGCATGATCAGGTGTTCTCTCTCGGCTCTTCGTTTATTCTAGAGTCAGGCAGGGTCAACGACCCGAGCGACCCGATCGACCCGATCTGATATGTCTTATTATTACTGAACTATTTCCTCCTTTATGTTTTTGGTAGGCAAATATTGGCTTGCGATGCATTATAGCGACACCCGGAGCTTCAAGCCATAAGAATAGAATAGATTCTCTCGATCCAATAAGCCATATCTATCTGCATTTGAGAAGACGGCAACCATCTGTAATGAAAAAGAAGGCAACTATACAGCTCTCCTCCTTCATAGTACCAAGAAATAGCAAACCCACGTCAAATATACACTGATAACATCTGTTCAATTCCACCAGTACAGAAGAAGAACCTCGAGCGGCTTGTCTTGCTCGATTCGCAGTCTACATTTCATCGATAAGAACGATATTCTGGATTGTTTCTGCACTAGGTTAACCTAGTTCTTGTTGCTTTGTGGTTGGCAGTTGTTACAGTTCGCCACACGATGGCACTACCAAGCGGCACTATGGCCGACATCGAGCTCGACTAGGCAGTAGTGGTGATGTCTGTCCGGATCTGTCACTGTCTGCTGCGTTCCCAAGAGATAATCGATCGGACAAGAAGCCGCATCCTTTACCTGCTTAGAGCCACCCGGTCGCAGTAGCGTGAACTCTGCTCCCTGAACCACTGAGACCTGCCGAGCCTGCCTCTTAACGCACCCACAGGGCACTGCTGATCCGCAGACGTCGGTGAAGAGACGTAGAGGATCTAGAAGCCCGCCAGCTGTTCCGCGAACTCTCCCCTCGGAGAAAGACGACCGCACTCGCTCACCTCTACAGGATGCTTCGGGAGTGGGCCGACGAGCGAATGGGCGTGGGTTCTGGGACAACCAGCAAACCGGTCGGCAAACTCTGTTTGTGAGCTGGCCCATCGTTGCGCGGTCGTGCTCACTGGCCATGAATGCCATTTATGCAAACCAAAAGTTACTTGCACTACCATTCTGCCGATATGATGCAATCTAGATCGATCAAGAATACGTGGTTATGAGATCTGTTTCAACATCTTTCCTTATTCTCACTCTCTCCACAGTCGATTATCTGGACGCAGATATTGTGGCAGCCGTGGATCAGTACGAAACATCAACAACTACACCCCACCCATGTTCGCATTATAAATTGCTTCGGACGACGAGATATTCGGAAGTCCTGCCCGGAATCAGGAACGGCGCAGACCCATGGCACCGGTCCCCGAAAACCCGATATCGCCGCGCGCAATGAGGCCAGAACGTGAGCTTGAGCCACTGGCCGGAAGGATTGCCAGTCTCGTGATCGGGCTCACAACGATCTGTGTATTCTCAAGTCTTCTGAGTCGGTAAACTCTCACAATATCATGTGTGTTCCTCGTTGCTGACAAGGCCCAATAGCCCAAAGAGTCCTTGCAATCAAAGAGTGGCGGAGTCTATCATTTGTGATATGGGGTATGTCGCAAGAGGAGCTCCTCTCTCTACCACCCGCGTGCTCTACTGACTATGGACAGTTGTTCTCCTGCTCTATATTTCCTCACTCCTATTTGTCTTCACCTCTCTCATCTTCCAGTATGGATTTGGTCCTATTGAGAATCTCTCGTTATGCAGCGCGTCAAGTCTGATATGCCTGGCCGGATACTTGGCTACCAAGGTATGTGAATTAAGTAATGGTCCATTCGAAATGCAACAGCTAACAACCCTGCAGGCTGTAGGCGATCCTGGCCATTAACCTCCCAGAATTGAAGAGCTACTGACACCTTCAGCTTACGTATTTGTTCCTGGTCGACAGAGCAGTATGTGAATGCGCCATCCATCACAAGTCGGCAGAGGACATGCTAACATATCCAACAGCACATTTGCCGTGGAACGACCAAGAGTCGGCTCAAATCCAAGCTGTACTTGTGGAATGCTTGCGGAATGCTTTGTACGTCACTGCCAAGGACTGAGTATGGTATTCGTCATCTAACACTTGATGCAGCAATCTTTGCCGTCATCGGAATCATGGGCTTCGTGTAGTAAGTCTCTCAGCATTGTTAAGAAGCTCACCCGACACTATTGGTATTGACATTTCCACTTAGCCGAACCTACTTGATCGATGATCACGGAAGATGCAAGATTGGGGTCGAGACAAAGATTTTGATCCCATTGCTCATATACGATGCTGTTGCCAACGTATGTGTCAATATGAGTCGATCGTAACTCCCTTTTTGCTGACAAGATCTGGCAGATTTACTTGACTATTCTCTTTCTGAGGCCCCTCATGAGTAGGATTCCTTTTTGCTCTTTTCTCAATGGGCTGGATGATGCGAATGCTGACTTCTAATCCGTACAGGTACCTACTCCGTTCAATGGAAATTCTGGAAATCCGGATCAAAAGTCTGGAACATGGGATCTCCAGGTGCCCACGCACCCAATCCTCAGCTGCGGAAGCTTGCGCAACGAACGCTTGTGGGAGGCGTCGGCACCACAATCATCACTCTAGTGTACGACTCTACAATGATCGAGAGCTTCTTGATGTCATCTACTCACAGATTGTAGGAACCTTTTCGTGTTGAACATTTTGAAGGGAGAGGTAGCCTGGTTGTGCTTGTTATGTTGTATCTGCGACAGTATGGGATATCTACCACCCCCACGAGACGGACTTGAAAACTGACATCGACTAGTATTCTTCTCAGTGTTACTCATTCACTGGGTCACGATACCAGACCATTCTTCTTCGCCGAGTACGAGACCGCTTATCGGCTCTTCCAACAGCACCCTCACCCCCGATAAGCCGGGAGATTGGCCGATATCGCCTTCGTTATCCAAGAATTATCAAATCGAGGACTTTGATCCTGTCAAATGAAGGAAATTATGATAAAATCAAATACAATACGGGCGACGCAATCCGCCATTGTCACTGTCCAAAGCCCATGCAGCCCGAATGCATTGCGATCACTTCGTCAAGAATATACGGATATACAAAACAAGTTTATAGAACATACGACGACATTAGACACCAAGTCGCACGAATTCTGAATACGAGAAACCCTCCCAATCGCCAGACTCCCAACGCACACATGGAATACCAACTGCCAGCACCAGCAACGTCGCAAGAGGCGCGATGGTGCGCAGCGGGAGCGTCCGTGATACACGCCACGAGTTTCCGGCAGCGAACTCGTCCAGGTATTCAAGTCACGCGTTGGCACTGGTCCAATCACAGCATTTCAGGACTGATACTGGACGCTCACTTGTGTTCGAGCAGCCAGGATTTGAAGTGGCGGTATACATAGTCTAGAGAACTAGTCGTCTGGATATTCATCAAGCATGTTGCTTTCGAATTTCATTTCGTCGCTGTTCCAACGCTTGAAATAGCGTCCAGCCATGTCCACCAGGGTGGCTGGCGGTTCTTCGAGTAATATTTGGATATTCTCCTCGGCCACATAACGAGTGCTCTTATCGTCGGCCCTGGTGTGTGATTAGAAGGCATTCGAAGTTGGCAGGCAAGGCTAGCAGGAACCACTTACACGATATTGTAAAACGGCTGCCCGCGGCCTCTGGACAGATCGTCCACGCGCATCTCGGATATCCAACCACTACTGGCTGCACAATGCGCATCCCATCCAATCACGAACCCATCATAGCCGTACCTTTTGTGTCTGAAGTATTGTCCAATTTTGTACTGGAGGCCTGCGTTCGTTGCATTTCGCGGCTTTGGAATTAGTTCGGCCACGTCGGCGTCTCGAGAAACCCGTAGCATCTCCACCAACACGAGGTGCTCTCGCTGAATCTCGAACAGAGCTGGCACAAGGCTCATCAAATGTATATCCTCAGGAGAATGGGATTGGAAATGCTGGACAAGGTACGGGATAAACTGGCGCCGCCTGACAAAGGCTGCTCGATCATCAACATCGCCCAACAATACCATGACCCATAACATGCTGTACCACGCGGCTTCCAGATCAACTGACATCGGCTCGCCTGAAGCACGGTGACGAGCTTCTTCAACCGAGACCATAATGTTTCGACCGGTGCGAAGCGTCATCTCCAGTACAGGTGCGGGCCCGAGGTACTGTGAATGTTCTTCACGTGGCACGCCCATCTGGGCTAGACGAAGATGTAGTTGGTCTGTCTCGACCTCCTCGCTAGAGCGCCACGGGTCCAAGTACATATAGTTGTCTTCGGACTGTGCTGGGCCTTCACCATCGGACGTCTGATCTTGTGGCAATCTAATACCGACGTAGACATGTTGCGGATAGTTGGAGGGCTCCGCATCGATACCGAGTCTCTGCGCGACGGCGCAGTAGATGGCGGCCGACTGAAGCGGGAGCGACGAATTCTCGGTGAAAGCGGTATGCAAGAAGTTGTTCTGGAGCGCATGGTAATGAGACTCATTGGGCATGCCCACCAGGCCCGACGCCCTGAGAAACTCGGCCACGAGCAGCGCCTTCTGCCTCACCGGCAGCTGGTCAAACTCCCCGGGGCCGCGTGATGTTCGGATTCTGTTGGCGGCGGCATCTAGTCTGCTGGAAAGATCATCGCCGTCCAGGCTATCCTCCGCGGCAACGAAAAGATCGTAGGCGCTCAAGGATTCCTCTAGGCTGACCTGACCGCCCCTTCCGAGGCGCATCCAGATGTCCAGGGCTCGACCGCGGCGGATCTGCCCGAGGACCGCGCGAGCAAAGAACCTCCTCGCCAGCACATCAGCCGCCGAGTCCGGCGTATGATTCTCGAGGTCGGCAAGGAAGTCTACGGCGTCGAGTCCGCGGGTGGCGATCTGTTCCATGCGTTGGTATCTGCAGCGCTGTGTCGATAGCAAATCGTTGAAGATGTGTAGCATCTCGCGATCGTTTCGGCTGCGCTCCGTGAACAGTTGCGACCAGTCGATCTGCGGGGGAGGCAGTGCCAATTTCTCCTCCAACTCATGCCTCTTGTCCCATCTCTTCCACGTCTCCATGCAGTGCCTCCTCCATATCAGAGAGGAGCTGGTGACCTTGTGTCCATGCTTGCAGGTTCGGCCGAGGGCTACGGTATCGGTAGGGCCCAGGTACTGGATGATGGTTTCGAGGAGCTCATCCGGGAGCTCAAGCAGTGTAGCCGCCTCGACGTTGGAGGATGCGTCCATTGCCCGTGGGAGAATGCGACGTATTTTTGTACAATGAATAAGACCCGTCGTAGGCGTCTGATCAAGTCATCAACTTGGAGGCAGCGGGGATCTGCCGAGACCTCATGAAGTTATGTAACAGCAGCTGCTTCGCAATCGCACCGGCCGCTGCACGTCATCACTGCTTTGGAGCTGCATTCATTTCTCTAGTGGGGTCCATTGCTTGCAAGGTCGGGATGACCCACTGGTAGCTTAGTGCATTTAGCTGCCGCGTGTGATACATTACACACTCGTGTACATACCGTGTGCATGTAACTCGTAGGTAGATATTCATTGACAAACCCCACTTCTAGATGCAACTCGCGATTGACATACTTGATATGGCACCCAACAGTCTCAAAGTATACAAAGCTTGCGCCACTTTCTCAAGTATCTAACCACCCGGAAATAGCCTTTCGAGTCATCGAGCACCGTAAGCCACCCGGCTGGTTGACTTTGGATTAAAATGGCTTTGTGGCGATTTTATATACTACTCAAAGACGAACTGATCAATCCACATTCACAATTGGTGTTCCATACTTTTTTCGGGTCATGTATGTCTACAATGATCGACCTGTCTCAGTTCTCGGACGATTTAGCATACTTACCTAGGCAGGTTATCTATCCATGATGGATTGTGCAAGTCGACTTGCATATAAACGAGGACATGATTCACTCCGAATTTGATCGACATAGCATATTACTACCAGCGATGTAATCATTCCCAGACGTCTGCGTCAGGACGTTGATCTCTAGTAAGAGGCTCGCAAGTTTCCAGTGAGATTATTGTTGTTCTGATGTGGGTGAGATAAAAAGTATAGCCAGAAGATATCCATGCTGTATGAAGTATATGAACTCAAATTAATATCACGCCGAGTATTTGTATGGGGGAAAATGAGGAAACAAAAAGAAATAATCCAATTTTTATGCTGGCGCCAGGGAGTTCAAGAAAAAACATGCTCTTACCATTTACACAGAATATCTCTGAGATTATCAATCAGCATTATATCATAATGTCAGTGGCCCTTGAGCATTGTTGAGAAAGATAGCCTGTCTATATGAAATTTGAGTAATCCTTTGCTGTATTGTGAACATTAGAATTTTAACAACGTTCTTGCCAGTTCTTTATGCTCAAGCCTCTAGCATAGACGAAAAGAGGGCGTGTACTTCAGCGAATAACTCACTCCCACAAACTCGCAATCACATTCTCGGACCACGGTTTTCTGGACCAACGAAGCAACAAGAAGACTCGTCTTGATCGGTATTACCGCAAGTGAATCGTAGGTATGCAGTATGGGCTTTGCACCGACAAGAGATGGAGCAAACGAGATTGGAGATTGTGTTCGTCGAATGGTCTAGACTGGAACAATGTGCCCCGTGATTACGTCGGATCATCCGCATCCGCTTGGCCAGATCTGAAGTCGTACTGAGCCTTGGCAGTATCCGTGCCGAGGTTGATTAAACGCTCATACCATTTCTTTGCTGAAAGCGTGATGCTGTTGATGCCAAAACTCAATGCTAAATCACTCCTCGGTCTCTGAGCGTCATAATCGCGATAATCCTCTCCGTCCCCCAACCCCGGCTCAATAAACTTATCCGCGCTATACGCAACAGCAAAAGCCGCGAGCCAATCATGAAGTCGCTGGATGTCAACCGGACCGTCTTTTTTTTAATATAGTATTGCCGATATATTTTGCCGAATACACTTTCAGGGAGACGAACAACGGTCGAGCTACCATCAGTGCTCACACTGCACATACTACACGCATATTTATAGGGAAAAGGATGTCGAGACCAGATCAGTTTGTGGCTGGAGGCAACATGGAACTCGATATACACAGAAATTAACTGCACAATGTATCAATCCTTGTTTATAGTGGCAGTTGCCCTTCTCGGACGTCGCGCCTGGCTGGGCCATTCGAGGCAGACACCTTGGTCGCGCGACAGACGGGGACATTCGTGCCCAAGCCTGGAAACTTCCCCGAAAAAGGCGATGACACCATTGCAGGCGGCATCTTTTGCATCTCTCTCAACGACCTGGCAAAGTACATTCAAAAGACGGGCAACAACCCCGCGGCCACGGGAGCAGAATCCCCGAACGTGACCGGCGCAGTCGCCACAGGTCAGTATTGGACACTCTCACCTCGAATTTTTCCCAAAATGGATACTACCACTAGAAGTAAGGTGTGACTAAGTTTTCCCAGGCTCTGGGCCCTACCGGCCGCGATGGTGAGAGATTCAAGTCTTCCAAACCACACAATCTACGCCCCTAAAACTCCGCCCGCCAATGTCAGCTTGCCCTTCATCTCCTGGGGCAATGGTGGCTGCGCGACAAGCAGTTCGTCGTAACGCAACTTTCTGACAGAAATCGCATCTCACGGATACTTGATTGCCGCAGATGGTCCGGCCAGCAGCTCTGGGTCTGGTCAGACCGAAGTGCAGGACCAACGCGACAGTCTCGACTGGGCGTTCAACGGCGGTGCCAGCAAGTACGGCACCATCAATCTTGAGAATGTCACCACGGCTGGACATAGCTGTGGCGGACTTCAGGCCATGAGTACTGCTTATCACGATGAGCGTGTCAGGAGAATCATGATGTTCGACATTGCCATCTTTCAAGATGACAGAAGATACAAAGTCCCTGTCTCTTGGTTCGTTGGTCGGCCAAAGGATATGGGTTTCCCAAATGTACGCAAAATCCTAGGGGTCGAACAAGAGTTGATGACTGACATATATTCAAGGCGGAAAAGGACTATAGCCTTCTGAACGCGGAACTTCCAGCATTCAAAGCGTCATTGGATACTGGTATGTTGGCGATATCTCACGATGTCATATATGCTAACCGTCAACGCAGGCCATGGCGGCACATTCAGCGCAACGAACGGTGGTAAATTCGGGAAGGCGGCTGTCGCCTATCTTGAGTGGCAGTATCGAAACAGTGCCTCCTCGAAAGCTGTACTCCTAGACCCAGCATCACCTGGAAGCTTAGTATCGGACCACTGGAATGTGAGTGTACCATGGCTATTTCTCCTAGATATTGGTTTCGCTGACACGATGGAAGGGCACATATAAGAGCTGGACGTGATTAAGAAATTCGAGTTTGGGGGGATGGCCAGTTCAACAAACACAGTCCATGAATGGTCGGAGCAGCTATCAGAGATCAAATGGATACCCTCACGCATTGCGAGGGAAGGACTAGAAAGAAGTAAATGTACGTGGAAGTCCAGAAATGGTAGAGGTTTTCAGGCACTAAATTGTTGCAGTGACTCTCATGGGCTACAAAGGGTCATGTGAGAAACAGCACGCACGATTGACTATTGCATTGCATGAGCTTTTGCGCACTGGTACAAGTTCCGTGAAGTTCAGAGACAATAATGCAATAGAACGATTACTGCCGGCATCATTTTACCAAGACTGTCAATGATTCAAGTAATTTATTTACAGCGCATCAGCTCGTATCATCATCGAACATCTCATATCTAATTGCGCAATCAGCACGCGCGTATATCTATAAACTCCAACACTGGCAGCGCTATGCAGAATCCATGTCTAGAACAACAAACAAAAGGGCGAGATCTGCCAGCGGCTAAGGACTCTCGCTGGGTATCTCGTACAATATATAGGGGGACAGAAAGAAAGAAGAAAGACGAACGCCAGACACCGAGAATTGACATGCGTGAGCTCAATTCTCGACGCCGTCCCACTTTATTGGGTGATGTAATGATCCTCTGAGGCACATGCGGCCAGAGTTCCGTTCTTCGTATTCTCGCCCGCCCTCCCCATTCTCGGGAAGACCGAGCCACCGCCTCCAGAGGGCGCCGCTGAAGCCGGCGTCGTAGTAGAAGCTGGCTCCCTTCATGTTATGTTCACCACCTCCGAAAGGGCTCTCCTGGGGGTTCTGGGGGCGGTTGAAAGTGCGATCCAAGATGTCCAGAGGCCATTTGCGGTCAAAGTATACGGGATGGGGGGCATAGGCGGCCTTGAGCCCATGGTGGAGCGCCATCGAGGGTGGAAACATCTCCGGGAACATGGAATGTCTCGTCCGGTACGTCTCTTCGTGCATGACGTTCAGCAGGCGCTTCGAAAGCCTGGCAATGGTGACAATCGAGGTACGGCGCGGCGGCGGCTTCACCTTCTGGTCGTAGCCCGTGATATCGAGTCGGAAGACCCAAGACGATTTTGCTGCGTCAAAGAATGGATCGAAGACTATGAGATCAGTGGGCTCTCCGACGCCCCATTCATAATTATCCTTGTCGAACGAGGTCGGCGGCTCGGTACCATCTGGATGTGCAACCATGCCGCGGTCGCCGGTGTCGAACTTGACAGGTCCCCAAACAGGGGCCTCGCCGCTAGCCTTCGTTTCCTCTTCCACCATCTGCGTGAAGTTGTCCCAGGAGCCGTGGAGGGCGGGGATCCAGAAGCGCTGGCTTCTCTCCCACAGAAGCTTGCGCGGTTGCTTGTCTGCCCACTGGCTAACTCCGTGGTGAAATTCGTAGTGATGCCCCGAGTATCTCACATCCATTTCCCAGTTCCAAAAGAAATCGTACTCTTGGTGTTTCTGGGAGAACCATTGCAGCGCAAAGTGAGCTGATCGATAGACGCCGTAGATGTCGCCGCCCGACATGTTCTCGAATGTCTCGTTGTGGGAGACGAGGTTCGGATAATACAGCCTCATCAACGGCTCTGACCACAGGGTAGTGATGCCCCAGAACTCTTCAGGAACATTTATACGGATCTGCTCTTGATAAATCTCGTCCGAAGCCCAGATCGGAATTGTATTGTCCTTGATATGCACCAGTAGGTGGACATCGTACTCCCCGCCAGACTTCAGCGATAGCTCATTAATCATGGCGCGCATCGATACGATCTGGGTCTCACCATACTGGTAGCCAGAGTACGTCCTCATGACAAAGGCGGTGCGGGAGACTTGTTTCTTTGCCGGCTTGTCGGTAGGTTTGTGTGCCGGGTCGAAGCGGTGCTTGTTCCTCTCGAAGCATCGCTTTTGAGCCTTGCCCCAGTCCATGTTTCGGTAATCGACTTTGTCAAACAGATCTGTCACCTTGTCGGCGCCGACATGCTCCGAGTTCCTCGACAATCCCAAGCCACCCTCTGGTTGCGGATAACTGTAGCCATAAGGCCCCAGACGACCGAAACGTTCCCAGCATAGATCGGGCGCTAGACCCAGGTTCTCGTAAGTTCCCCATTCTGGGGCTGGCGTGTAGGCAGGTATGCCGGGGAGCGCAAAGACGTCTGGGGCTGGGACCGTGTCTTCTTCATCCATGTAGCAGGTGTTGACGGCATAGTGCTCTTGCAGGTACTTGGCCGAGCTGAAGTGGTAGGGATCAGCCATGACTGGATTCACGGGGATGTCGTCGTGGATGGTGTAATTGGTCTGAGCAAGGTCTCGCTGTTGCGGGATCCATTGTGACAGTTTGACGATCGAGCGTACTCCGTTGTAGAAGCCGTGAAGTCTAGCAAGGGCAGGTCAGCGGGGGGGCTACGCACAAAAGAGAGGACCGCCCAAGAGGAGCCACAGAGGCACTGGGCATGTCATGCCAGTTGGACTCACCCTGGGTAACGTTCCCAGTGAAATCTGGGCCCGGTGCCCTCCATCTCTGCTTCTCCCATGTAGCGCTGCCATCTGGTGAAGCTTCCGAGGCCGAGTATGATGATCAGGAAGAGAGCAGCGCCGGCTGTGAAGATGCGCTTGACAGAGGGTGGACGCCGAATGTGCCACCTAAGTTTTGAATTCCGCCACGATTTAGAGCTGAGCGGCGAATCGAAGGGCGACGGGGAGTTGTCGAAATCATGGGTGGGCACATCCTTGTAGAGGCCCGTCGTGCTTAGGGGCAGGACGTTGAAAAGCTTGTTCTTTTTCATGGCCGCGTCGTTTTGCAGTTCATCATACGAATGACTGGAACAAAAGACAAGGATGGACCAGAGACTTGGCCGAGGTCGGTAGGAAAGAAGAAGAATAAAATTCGTGCGCAAAAGGGTGTGCGGCTGTTGCGACTTGTTTTCTGTTTGCTTGTCGTGCCTGAATCCCGTTGGTTCGTCCCCCGCGATGATGGGCGAGTATAAATTGTGTTGCAGTAGGAAAAGCGCCGCGGCAGCCAAGATTTAGGTGCAGCACGGGAGGTGCTCGGCCGCGTCCTTGGCCCAACTTGTCGGATGCGCTAGTATATTCTATTATACGCTCAAGATTGGAGTCGCAAAGTCGGATCATCAAATGTCGGAACAAGAAGAACTGGAGTAGGAGGAGGGCATGCAAAAGAAAGTTGCGCCAGAGCCGGATGGTTGTGGTTGGGATGGACCAAGGTATACGGGTGTTGTAGGTAGTAGGAGTGAGGATGGGACTAGACAAGCGCGGAGCGCAACACATTGAATGGAGCGACATTTCAAACGGCAGCGCTCAGCCGGACAGACCGTTTGCCTACCAGACCACCCAAGCACCAACCTGCAACATGACGGTACGTACATAGGACGATAGGGACTGTAATAAGCAGGCATGTACGGTATGTTTAATATGGGGCGGGAAAAAAAAGAATGGAGAGGCTACATCCAGACTTGCCAAAGCCAGACAAGGTTTTGTGGACGGGGGACATGTCTTCGGCTTGTGGAGCGACAGCGATGATGATGGACGGCCCGTGGGTTTTGCACATTCTGTGCTGCTACAGATCCTGCCTGCTACAGATTACATATCCGCTATGAACTGGGGTGGGTTCGTTGGGGCTGTGGCTGGACGCCAGTCAAACCAGCGGGCGAGTGCTCCTTTTCCAAATTCACACACTAGGCGACCCAAGGAAATGCAACTCTTTCATTATCAAAGATTTGCGTGATCTAATTATTATCTAGCATCTAAACTGCCGAATCCACAAGTCGCCGGGCTGGCTTGGCTGGATGGCTTGGCTTGTTCAAAAATGACCAGGTAAAAGATAGGTCGTGCTGCAGGCTCACGACATTACACAGTATTACCAGGCTGCAGCTGCAGTCACTCGGTCCAATAGAGACTTGGCTAATGCATGCAACCTCTCTCTCTCTCTCTCTCCTGTCTTTTATTTCCGGTATTTCCCTATAGCCGCGCCCTCCGCGCCCATGTCAAAGAAACAACACCTTGTGTATAGAAAGAGCCGTGATTTGTGCCAAAGCAAAGAGTTTAATATTTTCACACGAGAAAACAAAGTCTCTGGTGTTCTGGGGATCCCAGCTTGGATAGATATCGTCATTGTTATTTAAAGACGCATTTGGGGGCGCCTTATTTGTTGAAACTTGGGCCACTGAATAGTTTTAAATGGGTATGCAGAGATGGACCTGGCAACTGTATTCGCAGATCAGTGCCGATCGGCGCCGAGTCAGCCTCATCTCGAAACTCCTGAGCACCACTCCTGTTTGGTGAATGCGGGTCCGCGCTTCAACCCACCGTCTCGCAGCTATCAGGTAGGTATCCAAGCTTTGATTGCCGGCGACCGACTGCCAGGGCGAGGTTTCAACTTGAAATAATCATAACAGCACAAATACACCTTCAAACAGCCCACGAGGCGACGCCGTGGCGATGCCATCACTTTTGCGCCGCGGAAGGCCGCGCGACGGTATCAGGCTAGAAAATGTCTTTGACGGTTCTTTTGCAACCACAACGATTCGCTGGCGGCAAGAAACATGATGATGTGCAGATCGACACCAGCCTCCAGCGCGCCCAGGAGCGACTGAATACGAGGAGGTCGCCGGCACCAAGGAGTGTGCAAGCACTGGTTGGTTGGTAGATAGCAGATGCCTTTTGTTTAGCAGTTGGCTTAGCGTCGTTGCGGCTCGGTGGTTTTCTTCTTTTCCTTGTCTCGCTCGTGCTCTAGAATCGGATGAAGACACAAGTCCATAAGTGATCACATCCAGATTCCAGCCCGTCTGCTGCGCTTGAGGTCTAAGAAAACGGCTTGACGTCAGTCAGTGAAAGCGCCGGTATCCGTACAGTACTTGCCCACCTGCCCTGGTGGTTAGGTACGGAGCACCTCTAGTATTTAAGAAAAAGACAGGCGTGCACACTAGCAATTATGATAAATACTAATAAGGCCTGTTCGGAGGAATCCGCAAATACTCCGATAACCCACAAAATCGATACCTCCTGCATCTGTAGTGACTCGTGAGATCAGGCTGTTGTTGTCTTGTTCTGACCAACATGGATTCCCGTGATTCCCGTGAGCCGTCGATATTTTGCACTGTCTTTTTTCGCACGTATTCACCCTATAAACAGCGAAGCTGGAAATGTAAGCACCTGTCATACAACACAAGAATCAGAGTTGAGTGGATGAGGCCAATCATCGGGGCTGGGACGACTCCGAGCGCCGCTGCCTACCATAGCTCTCGAATCTCTTGGAGATCTGGATAGTACCATCATGCGGCACATGGCATGGCTCCCGAGATGGAACTTCAGATGATGAATCTTAGTAACCTAGTCGATAGGCCATCACTCATGCCTGCTCTGCTCCACCCTGAGAGCTGCAGCAGGGAACATACTCCAGCCATTTCTCCCGATACAGCCCTCTTCAACGCCAGCGTTCCTTTCAAACTCTTTGACGTCGTTCTTGTTCTCTTCCATGGTAGTCTCGTTCGAGCAAGGTACTCCACAGTCCGACCCATATACCACATGATCAATGCCAACCATCTTCACGGCTGGCGACAAGCCTGTCTTGGCCGTGGCCGCAGTATCTACAAGAAGTCGGCCCAGTTGGATCTTGATCTCGGCGGGTGTGATACTGTTCGGGTTAGGAATCCAGTCTTGGGTGCCAAGAAGCAACAAACGTCCCGAGAGAGCCGGTAGTGCTCCTCCGCAGTGTCCCAAGACAAATCGAATATCGGAATGACGTCTGAGCACGCCCGCGTAGAGCATATCCACGACCGTCCGAGCCGTGTCAAATGCCACCTCGATGAGCGGAGACGGTCGTCCGTCCGTTGGTCCAGCGTAGGCATTGGGATGGATATGGACAACCGCTCTCATGGCGTTGAGCTTGTGCCATATCGGTTCCAGCCGCGCGTCGCCGAGTCCAACCCCGTTGTAAACAGTCGTCACGGCGAAGCCGTCGGGCGGAATCGCAAATTCGGACGTCCGCTTGATCTCTTGTAAGCAAGCTTCCGGATTGTCTGTAGGCAAGCCGGCCAAGAGACCGAATCGCGTGGGGTATTTTGCCACCAGAGATGCGCCATGATCGGTCGCTTCTCGGAGCTTACGCAGGTCCGGCGGGATATAGGAGAGCATCTGCATTTGTATCCCGGCGCGGTCATTGTATTCCAGTATCGACTCGGCGTTCCATGTCACGGGTCCCGAGACCATAAAGCATCCTTTGCGGAGCGATTCTGCCAGGCCTTCCGCGTCCTCTGGGGAAGAGGGAAAGAAGAAGTGTGCATGGATGTCCAGCCAACCTTTGGGGGCCATGATAAGTAATTTGATGAAATTTATAGTGTCTAGATATGCGTAGACTTTGAGGTGAAAGTATTGATGATTCTGACTCGGCTTCAATTAAATATGCACTGTTGAAAGCTTTCAAATCCCGTTGCAGACTTCGGCCTTTAACTCCGGGGACTACCGCAAGCTATCACGCACTCGGCATGAATGCCTCTGCCGGACTTACAGCGCGATCTTCCGACTGCACAGATTTAAGTTTGTGCTATGATGCACTCAACCGATTGATCAATTGATATGTACGAGATTTCATGGGTAGATATTGGTCATTTTTTAATATCTTATTGAACACCTCAGAGCATGAAGCACCGTTCTACAATAGCGCGCAACTCTCTACCGGATGTGATGTCTAGCTTATTCCATACAGTATTCACAGAGGCCATGAGACTTCTTCTATGTTACTTGCCTGCCGGCCGGATTCTCCTTTCCCCTCCCTCTGTTGTCCTCTCGAACAGTGAGATCCAGCATCATCAGTTTGTGTCGGTATCCTTGTAGCATACTCCTCTTCCCCTGTTGGTTCTTGAGTATTCAAGATCGGTCCGTGTTGTCTGCTTGTGAGCTCTCTCGACTCAGACTGGATTCCAGACTGAGTGTTTCGTTTGATCTTTTCCTTGGTCTTATACTCTCCTTTTATCAACTCTACGAGCCGACCGCTTTTATTCAACAGCTCTCTGAAAGTGCCTTGTTCCACAATGCGACCTCCATCAATGACGGCAATTTTGTTGCAGATTTTTATCATCTCAACATTGTGCGTGATCAGAACCACGGATAGCATACTCTCAGACGCGACCGATGGCGTGGTGGTCCAGCTGATGTCGCAACCTGTGCGAGAATCGTAAGATGCACCGGATACTGTACGCGGTCCAGTCTCTGGAGCCTGTATCAGTCGTATTATAGTGCGCCGAATTCCTTCTGCGGCTGCTGGGTCAAGCGCGCTCGTTGGCTCATCAAGAATCAGTAGCTTCGGGTGGCGAACCAATGCTCGGGCTAAGCAGATGCGCTGCGCCTGGCCTCCTGACAGATCTTGGCCTCCGTCACCAACAAGTGTGTTGAAGCCGTCCGAGAGGCTCATCACAAAATCTAGAATTCCGGCACGACGAGCGGCCCGTTCGACATTTGCCAAGTCCAAGAACTCGCTGCTGTCTGGTAGACCGTAGATGATATTGCCTCGGATGGTCGTGGGAAACAGGAATGGCTGCTGTGGCACATAGGCAATCTGGCTTCGAAGGTCCCCTATATCAATCGATTCCGGCGGTAGACCGGCAAAGGACAAGGAATGGCGATAGATTGATGGCCGAACATTCCGTACCTGAGGAACGTATGCTGGTTTCCGTATGTTGAGCAACAATGAAACAAGTGACGACTTGCCACAGCCCGAATGCCCTGTCACAGCAATGGCAGAGCCAGAGTCGATGACAAGATCGATGTTATTGAGGATGGGTACAGTAGAATGCCCCATCTCCGACTGGTATGCAAAAGAAAGGCCGTTCATGCGAATAGGAAATGGCGAATTCAATTGTTTCTTCGTTCGCTTGGCAGTATGGCCTTGATCCTTTGCGAGCTTTTCAGGGTTGAATTGTGCTAAAGGGTTGCGACTTCTGGGAAGCTCTCCGTCATCCGGTATCAGCAAGTTGGCATAGTATAACAATCGCCCAGACGCAGCCTTTCCGGCGCTGATGGACGGGATAGAGTCTACCATCTGGGTCGCGGCGGCAAGTCCAAGCACGATGAGGTTGATGACCTTCAATACCCCGCCAAGGTCGTTGTCATGCTGGTATGAAACGAGCAAGACCACGGAGTAGTAGAAAATAAGCGCCAGGGTCAGCCATGTAATTGCTTGCCAACATGCAAAGAGGACTGCTGTCCATGCGGCTTTCTTGATCCCGAGCTTTAAACAATGAGCCGCGGACTCATTGAATTTTCTCGAAAAGTGTAGCTCAACACCTAGTGCCTTCACGGTGCGAATCTTTGTGATTGCATCGACCATGATGCAGTAAGTGTGGCTTGACTTGTCATTGCAGCGCAACTCCCATCTCTGAGTCGCGCGCGAATATGATTTGACAATGGCCATAAATGGAAGCCCGCATGAAAGGGCAACCAAAGCTAGGCGCCAATTAATGACGAGAGCCAGTGTGACAGTGGTGAGTATCATGCTGGACATCATCAAGGCACCAGGAGCAAACTGGATGATGATTTTACTCGCCTCCTCAGCGTCTCGGACCAGAACATCGAGGATCCTCGCTGCAGAGTGCTTCGGATTATCAAAGAAGAACCTAGGTTGGTGAAGAATGCGCCACAGAGCTTCGCAGCGCAAAGAGTCGACCCAACTTTGACCAACATATGATATCGAGTACTGAGTGGAGAAGGTCGCTGTCGCGCCAACAACTGCTACAAGCAGTAGGTAGAGCGTCCATTGCCGACTGGTTGTGGTTTGGTCGTCCTACGTATCCAAACCGGCCAACAGATTGGCAAATACCAGTGCAAAGGCCGGTATGGATAAGGCAACTACCAGAGAGCTGAACAGACCAAGGGCGAGATAGAGACGTGCCCGGACCGCAAGGCGAGGCCAGGTAGCCAAAAGAATCCGCAGCAGAGATGGGATTTGATCGCTGGTGGTTGATATCGGATGCCGGGTGGCTTCTGGGATGCCTTTCTCGGTCCTGAAACCATCATGCCGTCCTATAATTCTCCACCATTTCGTGCTGCGCATACGAGGTGACTCGACCGACGTCTCTGGGCTATCGGCCTCGTTTGGTCGTGTGTGGCTGCTCCGAAGCACCCCCGACATTCTTTCAATCGACTCTTCCGAGTTTCTTGCAAGTTCTTGCTTGATATCTTGCAAATTCGTCTGCGTGAGCGCATCAATGGAACCAGGCGCGATTTGGTACTCTTCCAGAGTGTCAGTGACGTGTAAATTCAGAGTATCTCGTAGCGCAAGAGCAGGCCGTGCTATTACAGTGGGCGATTTGATACCGAAAGCCATCCGGGCCGCCATCGAATCTCCGGATGGGGACGTCATACCCACCCACGTAGTCGTTATTGTCGGGCTGGGGTTTCTATTGTACGTCCGCGGAGTTTCGCGTATGACGTCCGGATCTGGTAGTGTGGCGTACATCTGCTGGTTGATTTGACCATCTTGGCGAGCTTCTGTGTTCTCGCTGTTCGCTGTGAAGCGGGAAAAGGTGTCAATTTGTTCGCTGTCCATATCACGGCACTGGCCCTCGTGTGTGACATGGCCTCCTTGAATAACGCAGACGTAATCGTCACTGCGAATCTGCGCAGTATCATGCGTAATCACGATGGTTGTTTTTTGTCGTCTCCACCTCCGAATCGTGTCCAGTGTCTGCGCTCGTGTCGTGATATCTAATCCGGTCATGGCCTCGTCCAAAATCAATACAGCAGAGTTTCTGATGAGTGCTCTTGCCAATATCAAACGTTGTCGCTGGCCACCACTCAGGCTGTGTCCGTTCATGCCGATCCTGGTTTGCATGCCGCTGGGGAGAGCTGCTATAGTAGCTTGAAGTTGAGAAGCTTTCACAGCCTTTCTGATATCGGATTCTGAGGGTTCGTCTGATTCAAAAAGCCCTAGTATGATATTTCGATGCAGCGTATCGTCAAATAATGCATCTTTTTGTTGTATCAGAGCAACATTCTTCCGGACCCAGGCATCGTCGAGCTTTTCAATTGGAGTTCCATCAAGCGTGATTTCGCCGCAATTGGGTTGGTAGAACTTGGCCATGAGGTCAACAATGGTGCTTTTGCCTGTGCCACTTGGTCCGATGAGGAATGACATCTGTCGAGCTGGGAACCGAAGGCTCATATTGTCGAGAACGAGGACGGAAGGATTGGCAGCGTATGAAAATGATACCTTTATCAATGTTAGCATTTGGCGACTATGATCAAACGGTAAACGTACGCTACAAAATTCGATCTCGCCATGACATGGCTCACGAGAAGAACAGTCAACATGTACTCTAGCACTATTGCCGCCCCTTTCTTGAGCGATGATCTGTCGCATGGATTGGCCTGCTGATAGGCCCTTCAGTACAACGGGGTACAAGGTGACTATCGATTCCATTGACTGCAGGGCGTTCAGTGCTGCGTAGAATGCTGTGAGCAAGTCTCCAGAACTGACTCCTTGGCTGACCAGTGTGATACCATAGTAGAAGGCAAAGACAAAGAGAGACTCGAGCCACAGCTTCACATAGCTGACCTGGAGACTGTATAATCTTGACTGGACCAGGTAGGCCTTTGTCGAGCGTTTGATGGATTCCGAGTATTGCCATATTTCCTGGTCGGCGCCGTTGAAAACTTTGACCAGGTCAATTGCTGTGACGGCCGAGGCAGCATATTTTGACGCCAATCCGAGATGCTCCTTCTGCGACTCGAGTGCCGGGTGTATCTTTCTGCCGATGACCCCGAGGATGAACATTGAAACGGGCACGGAGACGAGGATGACAAAAGTCAGCTTCCATGAAAAGTACAACGCAACCGAGATATTTGCCAGAGTCGTCACCAGATCCACGGACATGTTCCCCAATCCGAGGTAGATGCCATTGCGTAAATCTTTGAAGTGGCTAATATTTGTCAGTCACCCAAGCCGGGCATCCATCAGCAGTCGCAAAACTTACCACTGTGTTTGGACAAGCAGACTAGAGATACCGTTTGGCACATTGTCGTACCATCGAATGTCCTTCTCCAGCAGAGCTGCAAATACTTGGAACCTGGCGCGTCGGACTTGTAGCTCGCTGAATGATCCCCAGCTAAACATGAGTAGAAAGTTCGCTGCCCAGCCCGCACCAGCTAACATGAGCATGATGCCACAAAGCCTTGAGATCTGGCTCTTTGCATCGTACTCCGAGACGGATCCCGCCCCAAAGCTGGACACCAAGCTAAAAATTCTGCCAATCAAGACAGCAAGCAAAGCTTGAATAGCTCCGACAAGAAGTGAAGTGAACAAAGCCAGGCAGAAGACCAGGTAGCCGTTCCATGTTGTAAAGGCAAAGAGATGTTTGAGGCGTAGCTTGTTCATGATGAGTGATGGCGTACCCATGGGTAGTCGTGTCTCTTCCGAGTCTTCGATGGTGCCCATGGGCATTTCGATGTGCCTTGCGAGAGGGAGAGAGCGAGCACGTCTTGTTGGTGTGCCAAGTAAGCAGATGGTGCCGTGATGCTCTCAAGCTCTCTGTCCGTTAGAGCGAATTCGTCCTGGGCACGTGGAACGCGGTGCCAACAGCAAATGAACGTAGTTGTGGTTCGTGTACCGAGAATGATCGAAAAAGCCCGAGGCGGGTGTGCTGCAGGTGGTGAAATTTACTGTTCATTGCAGAAACCAAACACTGGCAGACAACACTGCCCCGCCAACGGATGCTCCGTTGTTTTGATGCGAACAGGCAGACAGCATGGAACTGGCACCTAGGCAACGCGGATTCCGTTTGGTGTCCCAGTCTGGGAAAGGCGGAATAATCAAATGGCTGCCTCGTGAAGCTTCTCCACGTCTACCTACTCGGACGAGCCCATTTCTGTCGGGCCTTGGCGATTCATTGATCTGTGAAGCCAGCATTCAATGTCTGCCCCAAAAAAGGATCTGCTTTGCACATTATTTATTTCCCATTTCACTACTAGTAATTTTTGTTTCGAGAGCTCTCCACGCTGGCGTCGCAACAAATGGTGCCAGCGGCATTATGAAACAATGGGCATGAGCTTGATGGCGCCCGTCGACCCTCCCAACACTATGCGCGTACTCGGGAAAAGAAGCAAAAGCCGGGCGCTTCCTACGACTTGTTGGCCTTCTCCGTTTGCTTCTCCTCGTAGATCCAATCATTAAGACCGTTGCGGTTCCTCAAGATCTCGATGGCGTAGAACTGCATACGCGGCACAAAGATGGTGCCCTCCTGGGTGTATTCCGTCTTGGGGTCGGCGCGGACCATGGTGCCAAAGTTGTAGTCGTCGACCGTCTTTTCGTACTTCATCATGAAGTCGCGCCACCTCTTCTTGCCGTCGGCACTCTTCATCTCGTCCTCGTCCACGGGCTTGGCCGGGTCGAACTCGGGGAAGGCAGTCTTGACGTGCTCGCAGATCTCATCATCAAGCTTGGTGAGGCGGAGGGTCGAGCCCTTGATTTTCTCGAGGATCGACCAGTAAATCTCCATGTGCTGCACTACCTTGACGGCAAACTGCTTCTCCATCTGTTGATTTCATCAGCATCGAGTCGGGACGAGGACGGCATCTGTCGCATATGGCATGTCTCACATCCTCGAGGTTCTGGGCGTTTTCGGGATCGAAGCCGGGCGGCGGCGCCGGGTTGTTTGCTGCCATCTCGCGGATATCCATGATCGCCGTTGTTATTTTTTGTCTCTTGTTTCTGGAGTGGGAGATCTGATGCGTCTCGGTATTGGGACGGGTAGGTGTATAAAACTGGCTTGGTCGATATTTCCTACTGTCCCGCGAAGGAAAAATGTTTGAAGCTCAATTCGGTCGCACGACCTGGCTGCTGCCCAAAATTTCTGCCCCGCCATGAGCTGTTGCGCCTATGGCCATTGGCGGGGTACCAGTGACGCAGACAGCCAGGCGGCACTGGGGTCTGGTCGGTCGTGCAGATTCCTCGGGCGGTACGTACCCTTAGCCTGAACACAGCTGTCGACCTACCTACCGATGATACTCCGGCGCATCAACCAAACAACCATCTACCGTAAATGCGAAACTGGTCGGGAATGTGCAAGGGTTGGCTTGCAGATGAAGACATGGAATTTTTAAACGCACGTCTTATTCCAAGCTGTTCTCTGGTACAATACAAACTGGTTCTTTTTGTTTTGTTCCGTCTTTTTTACCACTGGAATTGCCTCCTCCCAAAAGTGTATGTAATACTGTGATATGGATCTTTTGTGTGTGGTCTCGCGGCTTTCTTCGCCGGAGAGATAACCAGGCATCGCTTTCCCTTGATATCGTACAGCTGGGTCCTGTTCGTATATATAAAAAAGACGGTCTGGCTGACGAGATGACTTCTTCAGGAGGTTGTGGGGTTTCTTCAATTTCTCCCCAGATCCCAAAATAACATTCCCCTATAATGTATGGTGGATACCCCAGGGCCCATACTATGGTGTGCCGTATTTTCTTCCTACAAAGGAATAGGTGAGCCTATTCAGATTTAATACATGGATTCCCCATGTCTTTGCTTCAAGGCGACGACACTCGCTTGCTTTCGAATTCGGAAAGTCATACATTTATGTTGCAATGCATTTGGCTTCGAGCGCTTGACACCACTTTGAAAAGTGTCCTCACCCAGATCGGATACCTAGGTACCATATGAGAATGGACATTAAACTAGTGTGGTTCCTGTCCCACCCTGTGCCAACGCGCGATCTGGATCGTCACCCGATGCAAGATTGCCCTTGGCGTTAGAAGCCCCCTTTGCTGCTCGTACCAGCCGAGTCATGCCGTGCGAAGGTACTTCACGGCTGGCATTCATTACAATGGGATTATTAAGTAATCAAAACTTATTGAACTATCTCCACTACAGCAGGTAATCATCTTCAGGGTGTTGTGGATAAGCGGGTGTTGACAAGACGGCTAATAAGCGAATCGTAGATGTCGTTGAAAATGGAAATTTGTACACACATTCGGCTGCTGTGAAGGATGGTCGTGGACGTATTTTGCTTCCAGAAGCCCGATTCCCGGACGCAATATTGGACTGGAGCGTATAAGTGCAAACCTTGATTCGCTAGTCGCGTAGTAGCTGCAACTGAGATGGGGATAGCCTCCTCTCTATTGTCTATTCGGAACGAGTACGTTTTTTTTCTTTTTCTTTCTTCCTCCTCAAACCTCAGTGAGGACTCATAATATTTTGTCTGGTCATGGCGATGTTCCCCGTTTGCTGATGGCTGTGGTTACCCAGTGAGCAGCCGAGGAGCGATGCAGCCCAAACTCGTGGCCGCACTGGCAATACCTTGCGGGTGCCGCATTGCCATTGACTTCTGACAGGCAAGCTTGAAAGCCACGAGCTGATGAGTAGCTGATCGGACAATGGCAGACTTGTTAGGCTATCGAAAACAAGACACCTTTGTTCGGCACCTTATATTTACCGCTGTTCAACAAAAGCTGGTGGCACCTGTCACAGCAAGCAGAAGCTCCACGAACGCCTGGATGTTGGCTGAAAAGAAAACGAATCTGATACACAACCAGTCTTCTGGGTACGCAGTAACTGCATCACATTCAAACCACTGCTGCCGAAATTCCTCATAACCCTTTCTGCCTGGGTGCGGCGCGAGCAATCGCATTTTCGACAACGCCGCAGTCATCGGGGCCGGAGACTGATGCAAAACTTATCAGTCGAATATTCGGCAACAATCACTCAGACACCTCTCTCAGCAGAAACCACCTACAGCACAATATTGCCTGTAGAAGAGAGTCGACGGTGAAACATTGATTCTACTACTCGCCTCCGAAGACTTACACAAGTCCAACCAACATGGACGCGAGAAGCCGAGGTGTGTCGCGTCGTGTCTCACCTTGCAGTCCCCGCCGAGGCGAGCTATAGCTAACATGAGCGTCAGCCAAATCTCTACCTGCCTTGCGGCAGGTAGCTGAACAACAGGCGAGGTCCACGTCACCAGTGCCGCAGTCGCAAAGTACGACGCCCAGAACTATCGAGTTCCCAATCCTCAGATCACCCGCCACAGCACCAGGACAAATGTCAGCACCAGCGTGGGATCGTGAGGTAGATATTGTGTTTTGCAGGGTCCCGGTGCCAACAACCATATTCCAAGGCCAGGAATCAAACAATGCCTCCGAGACCCGATCAGCGGAAAGTAGCAATCTTACGGAGACGGATGTCGAAACAGAATCGCCAAGGCCGGACTCGGATGCCCGCGCCGACACGGAACCTTGCCCGCAAAGGGAGGAACAGGATCGGCTTCCCGCGGACCAGACTTTCCGCAGGGCAGTAACCGCCCTTTACCAAAGAGAAAGACAGAGCGACATCAACGGGGCGAAGAAGAATTTCTTTCCCAGCAGCCTCCCTGACAATGTTCGCCGCAGAATCTGGGACCATGTCGTGTCCGACGACCCTGACAAGGCGCAAATACCGATCCGAGCCCAAAGTTTTGAGCCATTCTACAGAGGCGTCTGGGAGGATGTCAACTTCCAAAGCATTCAGAAACTCCTGTTGCCATGCGCTGGTGCCTTGAGAGCGTCCGCTGCTATGCGGGCAGAGGTTCTGGCGTACCTGCTGACAACGCGCCGCTTCCATTTCGTCTTCTCGCCGTACGCCGCGAGAAATATCTCTCCGCAGATGTTCCACTGGATTGATCACTACAGCCATCTGATGGAATACATGACAATTGAGATAGACTTGAGCAAGCTCGGGTTTGGCGCCGATCCCGATGCCGCAAGTCTGCGTTGGGGTTTACAACTGATACTCGGTTCGATCAGGCAACTCGTCGCTGCTCAGCTCGAAAAGAGGACAATACCGCTTGACACTTTGGTCGTCATAGCACGTCGATATCACGGACGGCGGCCTGCAGTTGATGATCAAACCGAAGCACCGCTGTATTGTCCACCAGAAGCAGACTTCACTGCTGTTACGCCGCTGCTAAACCTTCGCGGACGGATCAGGACCCTCCGCTTGGCTGGGTTCAATACATCGACCACCAATACTATCATCACATCGATGTTTCCAGAGATGGACTTTGGTGACAAGGACAGACTTCAGAACCATTGTACCCGAGCGGATGTCTCGACGATTTGGCCGTTTCTCCCCGGCCAAGTGTCCGTACATCACGAGGGCAAAATTCCGCGAGACAAGTTGACAAGGGCATTGCCATTACCTATGGTTACACCTACCAAAAAAGTGGCACTGGCAAGGAAACAGATTGAGAAACTCAAGGAGATGCTCGAGGTGCATGATCTGCAGAAGAATCAAGACCGGCAAGTCAGTCTCGAACTGGAGAACGAACTGGGCGGCTCTAGGATATCTGATGGCATCATTATACAACGGCGACGAGGAGCTCCGAGCCTCGCCCGGCTGGGCGACAGTATAAAACGCGACAGTCGCTTGCGGCCCAGAGTTGACAGCCCGATGCTATCTCCGCACAGTCCAATGTTGGAAATCCACCCAACCGTTGAGGAGAAGCGTCAGAGCTACGCCAGCTATGCCAGCTACACGAGTACCCCGAGCATACAGATTGACGATCTGAGTGCGATCCAAACGCCGACGCCCCGTGAGCCCAGTTTCGACCATGTGGAGACGAACCGATCGTTGACTCGCGACGTAACGCCGATCAATCAATCCAAGCGGAACAGTCAAGCCAGCACCGGAAGTCTTCGGAGCACACGGAGCTTTCGATGGCTCACGAGGGAGGGTCGCAGAGGGCGCAAAGATAGCGCCCGCAGCTCAAAGGATGACTCGCTCATGGAACTATTCCATGACGACGGCCCAGGCATCAAGAGCTTAGAAAAGAAGGACTCTGTAAAGAAACTGCACAGGAAGAGAAGTTTTATCGATGTTCTTCGAGGTCGGGAGCGCCCGGAAGCGCCAATCGCCATGACAGAACCAGATATTCCAGAGTTGCCCCAGATGTTGGCAAAGCCAGTAGTTACCACGGATAAGGATTTCGGAGACTAGGGAGAAGGGCAAATAAGGACTGCAAATGCTGAATCCTCTAAGACCTGCTGCGTTCCCGGCGGCTTCCGTTGTGTTGAGTGGTCATACACAAAATCCGAGAAACCACGTCTGCATGTGCGAATTTCAGCCCCGACATAGAGCAGGTTTCCGAGGGTTTATCCTTTCAGTGGTGGAATTTGTTGAGGCACACGTGTTGGAGCCATACTGCCGCATCCTATTGCATTCATACTGGAACTTGACGTCTCTTTTTAGAGTTCATTGCTCCATAGAACGTCCCATGAAAGCTAGGCTGCTCGGATGCCCTAACCCAGTCCAACGCAACTTGTGGTGTGTAGTGATTTGTCAAGTTGGCTGCAGATCTTGCAGGCTGGCAAGCAATCATGACGCGGTGGAAGCGGCTCTGCATCCTATCCGACCACAGTGAGAGCGAACAAATTCGTGTATTACGACTACCTACCGTTCACTAGACATGAACATGCCGCGTCAATGACAGGAAACGTCTCAAATCTTCCCAATATTCGACCATTTCTCTGTGTGACCGTTGATTGAATTATTGATGCTCTCGATGGCTCATCTGGCCTTTTCCCGGACATGATGTAAGAAGATCTAATTATAATTTACCTATACAGTTGTTGTTGCGCTACGGTAATTTTGCCCCCACTCTTCCACTGGACTCAACTTTGGTTGCGTCTCGCATGTCACACTTTGATAATCGCTGACCACCGGGCAGGCGGAACGACTATAAACAATGACTAGTAAAAGTATAGTGATATAATCATAATCGCCTGACCCATCATCTCGTCCAGATCGTACATGATCTTGCCAGCAGTTCATGACCAGACGTCGGCTCAGTACCAAGCACACCTGAATGAAGTAAGCCAAGGGTTCTTATATATGATTACACACCATGGTGGCATGTCCGCTTATTCCCGCTCTGTCCGCATATCGCCAGGTCGAGACTCGAGACCCGGGAAGCTTGTGACTGCTGACGGCCAAGCGTATGCAGTGCGTACCTTGGTAGGGCAAAAAAAGGAACCATTGCCTGGGCGAAATTAGGAAGACCCGGTGCCCGACCTTTTCCCCCACGTGCCGCCATGGGAATAAACGGAAATATCCTGCAGCTGCAGATAAGCTTCCGCCAGTGAACTGTCTACACCACATGCGGCATGGTCGAAAGCACAGGTGGATTCATTTCGTCAATTCCCGTCCAAATTTCCCATCCTTTGGACAAGTCACAACAGGAACCGACGAGAATGGCGGAGCTCCGCGCGCAGGAGTCACCGCTCAGCTGCTGCGCTCCTCGTTTCCCCGGCTCCTCCTCCTTGGCTTGGCCTTGCTTGCCCAGGGTTTTGTGTATCGGATGAAGAAGCCCTGTCGATGAAATCTTCTACTATCGGCACATGGATCTCGTTAACTTGACAAAGCGCGGGGAAAAGAAGGGCGTGTCCTCATGAGCCAACTTGCCGCGCAACCCCCAAGAATCCCTCTTCAGCATCTTATATCTGAGATCCTCCGTGGAGTCCCGGAAACCAGTCGCTCATTTCATTGAAATTCGTACTCCGTTGCCAATTCTTTTCTTCCTTATCGCCGACAGGTAGTTGGGATCAGTATACTCGATTCGCCTCCGTTGCCTGTCCTATCCTATCTGTATTGTCGTTGACACTTCCAACTTGTCGCAATTACGGATGGAGCCACTCGACGCTGGTTCTCGCCCACTCCCGTACAACGAGAACTCGAGTCGCGCTGAGCTTGCCATTGTGCAACAACTAGATTCTGACGATAGAACCATTGAGTCTTCGCGGCAAGACGCATCATCGCCGCCTCAGCAACAGACCGAACACGCCAACCGGGAAAAGGAGGCTGGGCATGAAGTCAGTCGCAACAAAGATGTTGACATGCCGGTCACTGAGCTCTACCTGACATTTGATACCATTCTGCCGATTCCGAACTCGTCTTCGACGACTCAAGGTGCTGTGCCGCCGCCGAGCCCAGACCTCAGCCGCTATGGAGATCCTACAAAGTTACCTCACAGCAAGAAGAACATCATGTTGCTCTTGTCCTGTATCGCCACTTGCTTGACGGCTTACACGGCTGGCGCCTATTCTCCACCCGCAGAGCTCCTTGCTTCCGAGTTTGGTGTTTCCCGAACCGCCATCCTCACAGGTATTACACTCTTTACGGTCGGGTTTGGGGTTGCGCCCATGGTGTTGGCGCCCTTCTCCGAGGTCAACGGTCGATATCCGGTTTTCGTGGTGTCGGGAATTGTGTTTGTGATATTCCAAGCAGTCTGCGGCTTAGTCTCTAACCTGGGCGGCATGTTGGTTGCTCGCTTTCTCTGCGGTGTGGGCGGGAGCGTCTTCAGCACCATGGTCGGCGGCGTCATTGCTGATTTATGGGTCAAGGAAGAGCGCAATACACCAATGGCGCTGTACAGTGGCGCGGTCCTGATTGGGACTGGACTTGGGCCCTTGGACGCGAGTCTCATGGTCTATCGTTGGGGCGACGATGGTCTCTCAGGGCCCGGCGCTAAATGGAGATGGGTTTTCTGGCACCAGGTCATTGCTGATGCTGTCTTGGTCATAGCTCTGACAGTGCTCTTCCACGAGAGCCGGGGGAGCGTCTTGCTCAGTCGGAAGGCAAAAGCTCTCAACAAATGGTACGCACTTCTGGAAGAGCAGGGATTCCACGGCGTTTGGGTCAAGCAGTCGATTGATCATGGCCTCCAAGCTCTTGGATCTGGCTCGTCACTGGATGAAGAGAAAGCATTGTCGAGCACCATACCTCTCAGTGAACAAGAAATGCTCAAGAACGGTTACAACCTTGAACGCGTGAGATGGTTGGTAAAGGAGGACGAACAAAGGGCATCGTTGATGACCATGATCACCGTCTCCCTGTTCCGACCCTTTCATCTTCTCTTCACTGAGCCCGCCGTCTTTTTCTTTTCGTTGTGGGTGTCATTCGCGTGGGCGGTTCTATATCTGACCTTTGGCTCCATTCCCCTGGTCTTCTCCAGGCAACACGGCTTCAACACGGAACAGTCAGGTTATGTTTTCATAGCCATGATTGTGGGCTCGTTGATTGCGACGGCCGTGGGCGTCTACCAAGAGTCTCTGCTCAAGTACCCGCGATGGCAACGGAAGGCCACCGACCCTTCGGGCTTTTGGACTTTTATGCGCCGGAAATTCCCCGTGGACGCCCCAGAGTCTCGTTTGTACTTCACCTGCATCACCAGCATCTTTCTGCCTTTGGGCTTGTACATGTTTGGTTTCACATCAAAGCCCTCAATCCACTGGATTGTACCAACCATTGCGATCGCCTTTGCAACCATGGGTATATATACCATCTACCTTGCGACTTTCAACTATCTCGCCGACAGCTATCATATGTATGCATCTTCAGCACTCGCGGCGCAATCGTTCTGCCGTAACATGCTCGGCGGCGCGTTCCCTCTGGTTGTGAGACCTCTCTTCGTGAACTTGGGCGAGGCCCGGGCGGGAGGATTACTGGGCGCTATTGCAACTGTGTTGACAATTGTCCCATGGGTACTGGCGATTTTTGGAGAAAAAATCAGGAGACGGAGTAAATTCGCTGTGGTAAGTTTATCATGCGTGCTTCTAGCGTTCCACGAGATGACTAATCCGAAACAAAAATAGGCACTCGAGCACGAGTCGAGGTAGCGTCTATAAAAGTCGGGAAAGCTTATTCAACTTCATCCAACGTCGAATCAAGTGACATGCCCTGTGCGAACATGGACATCAAAAAGCTCGAACCTCAGAAGTCCGGAGTATTGATCATGAATTCGAGACTTGAGCATCCTGCCCTACCGCAAAATTGCCTGCCACCAGCAAGCGATACTGTTGAATTGTATGAATACCTGCCTAGGCTCGCTAGGTAGGTACTTCGTTAGGTCGGTATAATAATTCGCAACGGTCGCAGCGACCATGTTTATTGCCGTCATCATGGCGCGTGCGGTGGCGGCGCTGCTGCGTCCCCGCCTATCATCGTCATTATCACCATCAAAAAGGACATGTCCGCTTGCAAATTGTTCATCCGCCTAGGCATCATAAATGCGTTTCCTGTAACCTAGAAGATGATGCATCGATAGAAACTGCCAAGCCTGGGGAGCTGATATTTACACTGCCAACCCTTCCCGCGCCATCATCATGCTCATGAAGATAGGCAAGTGCCTGAATGATACGATTCGAGAAGGTTACAGAGTACAAGACTAAGGTTAGGCACTCCGTGCCGGCTTCGGCTTCGGATCGGCGGTAAGCCGATTCTCTGTGGCGTTCGGACAAAACGCCTAGCGCCCGAACATGCCAGGGCCCTTTTTGAATCTGATCCGTCTTATCACGCCCCTTGAAGGCTCGGGTGGGTACACACGTACAACGCTTTCTTCCGCGAGGGATGCTCAGCGCCGCTACAATGCTGAATTGTCTGAAATCACTAGGTTTCCGGGTCGGAAACTATTCTGATGGCGAGTCAGTCCTTCTTGGCTTTTCTCGCAATCAGTGGGCATGACGTCCTGATACGTAAGAAATATTAGCGATTGCCCTATTAAGAGCACCGCTATTGTCTCCGGGAATCGTTTAACGCGGAGGGCTCCCGATCGAGTGGAACGATAGTCGTCGTTGCGCCCGCTTTGGCCTGGGGTAAAGACCAAAAGACTAACCAGGACGCTCCGCACACGGCTTTCCTCCACGAACCATATCTTATCTTGTTGGAGATAAGATTCATAAACCTTGATAACCTGCGTATTAGGTAGTGATTACTGTCAAGAACTCATGGGGGAGCGTGTTAAGTAGATATCATGCAGGCTGGCGACTGTACCCTTGATATGTTGGAGTCTTTCGTCCCATTTCAAGACCTGTCAAAGTCGTCGCATCTGTCTCTTAAGAGAATATTCTCTCTTCCACGGTCGCCATGGATCCCACGAAGCAACCGGTTGTCGGCACAGACCCAGCAGCAAATGATATTACCGCGGAAAAGAAGAGCTCGATCCCAGCAGTCACCGACGAAGAACCGGTAGATTTGAAGCACGGCATCTGCATTGATCAACTCGACGAGGCTGAGATCTTCCTCCGAGATAATGGGATTTCGCATTACCATCTCCACGAACTTCTGAATGACAAGGAGACGCAGCGCAAACTTGTCCGCAGGGTAGATTGGACATTGCTTCCTCTACTTGCCGGCACATATCTTCTCCAATATGTGGACAAGCAGGCACTCTCCTACGGTGCCGTCTTTGACCTTTTCGATTCGACTGGAATATCTTCCAACCAATACTCCTGGTTGACCTCCATCTTCTACTTTGCCTATCTTGTCGCCGAATGGCCATGCAGTTATGTCGTCCAGCATTACCCGGCCAGCAAAATCATTGGAGGTTTCGTCGTGTGCTGGGGCTGTGTCATGGCCGCCACGGCCGCCTGCTCCAACTTCACCGGACTGGCCATCTGCAGATTCTTGCTTGGCTGCTTTGAGGCTGTCATCACGCCGGCATTCATGATGATTGTCAGTATGTGGTACATCCGTGACGAGCAGCCGTTCAGGGCCGGCGTGTTCTACTGCATGAACGGGTTTGGATCCATGATCAGTGGTATTTTGTTTTATGGCGTCGGGCAGGCAAAAGGCTGGGATGTGTGGCGTATCATCTCCATCATCTGCGGAGGACTGACCATTATCTGGGGAGTTGTGCTCTTCTGTTTTCTTCCCAGCAATATCCTTACTGCCAAGGGCTACACTGTCGAGGAAAAGGCCATGCTCATTGCCCGCAGCCAGAGCAACAACATTGGCGTGTACAGCCGCAAGATTCGCCGGTCCCAGGTCAAAGAGGCTTTGTTGGATCCGCAGGTCTGGCTGCTGTTCCTCTACGTTCTACTGAACGAGTGCATCAACGGCGGTCTCGCCTCTTTCGGCAAGCTCATTGTCAAGGGCTTTACAGATGATGCCTTGCTGACGGTTGTCTATGGTATCCCATATGGCGCTTGGCTGGCCTTTTTCATCCTCACAGGTCCTTATTGTGCTGGCAAGTTCAAGAACTCCCGAACCTGGATCATGATGCTTTGGGTTTGCCCGACCATCATTGCAATGTGCCTCTTCTGGAAACTACCAAGGACCAACAAGAACGGATTGTTGATGGCCTACTACATCGTAAGTTGTTTCCTTCTTTCACCAGATCTCCTTTCATAGTAGTACTAACATGATTCCGAACCAGGCCCCAGCTTTTGTCGGATCATTGGTGGTGGCTCTGCAGATGCCATCCGCAAACCTCGGCGGTTACACGAAGCGAACCACGGCCACGGCATTCGTCTTTCTCGCCTACTGTATCGGTAACATCATCGGCCCACATGCATTTCTCTCCTCCGAGGCGCCGATTTACGAGACGGGATGCAAATTCATCATTGGGTGCGGCGTCGCCCAGATGGCTTGTGCTTTCGCCCTACGAACTTTGCTCGTGCATAGAAACAAGAAGAGAGACGCGGCAACAGCCGCGGTCGGTCAAACAGCCACCACAGCTGACGAAGCTGTCATGAATGAGGTCATCGAAGATCTGACTGATTTCGAGAACCCCGGGTTCAGGTACTCTTATTAGGGTCGCCTGTTATTTTGGGAGGAGATGCTTTCAATAGGTTGTGCTAGAAATAAGATGACCTGTAAATCGAGCCAAACGTACCGTTGTGTATCTTGTGAATGAATTATGGACTCTTATGTCTTTCTGAGCGAAGTAAGCTGATTTGATCCATACTGGTGCCAATCATTGCAGCCTTGCAAGAAGGTGCCGCAAAGGTGATGAAAATACCCTCTTTGTTTGCAATACTGCCATCTATTCTCTTACGTCTCCTTCAAAGGCGATTTGAGTTTTGTTTGCAGTAACAAGTAGAACTGACTTGCCAGCTTGGCGTACAGCGCATAGTCAATATGCCTTCCATCTAGGTTAGTGGCCTCGCCTAGAATCCGACTTACCTGGGATCACAGGTCTTGTTTCTTGCGACGGTTCGGCAGAGGACTTCTGCCATGTCGTAGTTCATTCGACGAGGTATGGTTTGCGCCGTATGAAGTGAACAATGTGTCTACATGCTGACATTCCTTCTATTTGATGTAAGCCCATACCTCAGAGGCAGCTCATTGGCGGCGCCGATTTAACGTTTCGGCAACTTGCATAAAGGTAGTGCCACACAAATTCAATTTGTATAGCACATATTTGGGTTCGAGCTGGCACCGAATCGACCCAGTCTGTATAGTATTTCAAACAACGCTTGTGCGACAAATAAATAAGTGCTGAGTATGACAATAGAATGGCCAATGGCACCAGTGCAGACGTCACGACGCTGGAGTCAGCCGGAATTACCCCGAATACATGATGAGGATATAATCAAATGTCCTCATATAAATAAAACAGAATCTCCTGGGTTTTCTCTCGGTTCTTTACCCATCTTGGCACGCGTCACAAGACAAATTCAAAGCTCCCATCATGCCACACGCAACAATTGATATTGACGTGAGTCACGGGCAAGTCATCCAGAGTCAAGCTCATAGCATGATAGGCCTACCCAGGAAACATTGTCAACAATGATTTCTTGACTTCGAAAACTACACGGAGAGGTGTGGATCCTGCTACGGGCGAGGCGCTCCCAAAGGTTCCCGTAGCGTCTAGAGAAGACCTTGACGTGGCCGTGGCGCACGCGCGCGACGCCTTCAAGACATGGTCACAAACACCGTTTGGCGAGCGAGCCAAGCTGCTGCTCCAGTTCGCCGACGCCATCGAGGCCAACCGGGGGCCGCTCGAGAAGTTGCTCACGCTCGAGTCTGGTAAACCCATCGGCCTGTCGAACACGGAAATCAACAAGACCTTGGCGTCGCTTCGGGCGTTTGCTACAATGGAGCTCAAGGATGAGGTGCTCGAGCAGGACGAGGAGAAGACTGTCTATTCGACACGAGTCCCGATGGGCGTGTGCGCCGCAATCGTACCATGGAACTGACCAGTCGTGCTCGCAATGGGCAAGGTAGGTCCTGCCCATGACGGGAAACACTGTCATCATGAAACCGTCCCCCTTCACTCCGTATTGCGGCTTGAAGCTGGGCGAGATTGCCAAGTCCATCTTTCCCCCTGGAGTTTTTCAGGTCTTTAGTGGCGATGATAGTCTCGGCCCTTGGATCTCAGCGCACCCCGGAATCAACATGGTTGCGTTCACCGGCTCGATACCAACCGGGAAGCGCGTCGCTGCCAGCTGCGCCAAGACGCTGAAGCGATACATTCTTGAGCTTGGTGATAATGATGCCGCCATCGTATGCGACGATGTGGACATCGAAAAGTGTCTGCCAAAGATTACGATGCTTGCCTTCCTGAACTCTGGACAGATATGCATGGACATCAAACGGATTTATATTCACGAAAATATCTACAACAAGTTTCGAGACGCAATGGTCGATTTTGCCAAGAAGAATATCAAGACGGGTGGGGGCTTTGAAGAAGGAGTCGTCAACGGGCCAATACAAAATAGCATGCAGTGAGTACCCAACCATCCCGCATGGCCAATACTCTCAACTGAAGTGTCTGGCGTCTAGGTTTGATGTGGCCAAGGGCATGTACTCCGAGATTGACAAACAAGGCTGGAAACCTGCTCTCAGTGGCAAAATTCGGACATCGTCCAAGGGCTTCTTTGCCGAGCCGGTCATCATTGACAATCCGCCCGACGACTCGCGCGTGGTGGTCGAAGAGCCATTTGCGCCTATTGTGCCGCTACTCAAGTAGTCCGACGAGGGAGAAGTTCTCGAGAGAGCCAATGGTCTCCAGACCGGCCTGGGAACCTCGGTGTGAAGCAATGATCTCGTACGAGCAGAGCGGATGGCGAGGCCGCTGAGCGCCGGCAGCGCCTGGGTTAATTCCCATTTTGACACCTCGCCTTACGTGCCCTTTGGCGGACACAAGGAAAGCGGCACAGGCGTGGCTTGGGGAATGGAAGGCTTCAAGCTTTACACCAACTCAAGAAGCTTATGGGTTTGGCAGAAAGTCTTCTAGAGGCGAGATACAGAGAGGAGGAGGAAAATAAGAGAACAGCATGAGCTGGAACCCGTCTATTTCTCTATCCGTAAGTGTTGCATGTGCGTGTAGTTTACGCATTGCTTTGAATATGTACATGAATATCTATTTTGTCAAGAAGCAATGCATTATTGAGTATTCGAGTCACCGAGATTAGTTGCTTCCTTTCCTGTTAGCCTTCTGGCTGTTTCCGCTCGAGGCATTGCTGTTCTTCGACCCTACAGCTCCACCGTTCGAGTTGCCATTATTTGAGCCCGATGCATTACCTCCACCGCTTTGGCTTGCTGTGCTGCCGCTAGATGCAATCGTGGCTTTGATGTTCTGACTGCCAGTAGTAGATTGGAACTTTTGAGCAGAGCTGTTGATGCCAGTGGCCTTGAACGCACTGTTGGTCAGGGCGGTGATGCTGGGCAAGATATTGGCATTTCTGGGACGCGGTTAGCTTCAAGTACGGCAGATGGGAGCTCCCAGAGGACGCATTCAACGGGCATGGCTACCTTGCTTTTTCCATAGTCTGCAGCTGCTTGGATGTGTTGTCGTCGGAAGGATCCTTGGCAATCGATGATAATCCGTCCAAGACGATGGGCGTGTTATCTACAATCTTTGTGTTGGCGTCCTGGTTGTTTCCGGCAGCAAACAACACGGAGCGTTGAGAGTCCTCGTCAGACTCGGCCTTGAACCCGGCATCAGCCAGCTTCGTCCGCGTGGCTTGATCTGTCGTGGTACCCAGGGTGTTCAGCGAGTTGCTCACGACTGATACATCTTGTGCAAAGTTGTCAGCTGCTTGTTGGACTGCACTGCTGCTTGGTGCCTTATTGCTGCTTCCACCGTTGCCACCACTTCCGCTCTTGCTCGATTTATTCTGGCGTACTTCGAGCCCACTGGTGATCGATCGTCCTGCGATGTTGTGGGATTGAATAGGTGCACACAGTGATGTGCCAATTTGGAGACCCGCCACCAGGGCGATAAGGATGAACTTCATTGTAAAATGCTTAATAGAAAGAGCTGTAGAAAATTTTTCTTGAAGTAGAAGAGTATGATCTTGGGAATTGCGATCATAGAGATTCGGTTCTCGTCTCCATGTATAATCTAATAGTAGGCTGAAGTTTGAAAATTGACCGATGACTTAAGTTCACAATCTCCTCGTCCGATGTGCTTGCAACATCATTGACATCAAGGCTTCCAGTCGAGTTTAAACGTCGCAGCATTGGTTCTACGCAAAGGTGAAGTGCGCTTGGATCGTCGCTCGGACTCACGGGTTGGCAAAGTTCAGACGAACATGAGTCGATCTGGTGGTGCGACGAGCTCTAGAACAACCTAAAGGCTGTAATGACTACCGCATCTGGCTCCTGTTCCCTGGAAGCTTTCATGCTTTGATTGACACCAAGAGCCCAATAATCGTCTTGTCCACGGATGTTGGGACGCTGTGCTTGCTCAAGGTGGCAGGTGGGTCACTCGACTGTGCTGAACGTATAAATAGGCTAGCTTACATCTCGAGACATGTCTGGTCTGAAATATTTCAGCTGTTTTCAGGGTCTTCAAGTTGACACCGAGTGACTCGCTTCGTTGACCAAGAAGGGGTTTAGCAGCGAAATTGCCACTACTGCGAGGTCTGGCTAATCAACGAGATTACCAAGGTTTTGGGGCGGGAGATTCTAGATGATATTGTATTGTGGGAAGCAACGCATTACGCATGGACACCCAGACTATCTTGACGGGCTCCCATCATTCTTTGCCACACGGGTATATTTGTGAGGTAGGAAATGGTATTGTTGCCAAATGGTTGGAACTTCGTCCAAAGGGACCCTGGGCACAACCCTAAGCAAATCGACTTCACTAGGAGTGTAAAGTCTCGTGGCTATCAAGCTGTGTCGTTTTCTCGTCCATGACTTGTTGGGCCAGCGGGACAGTACCTTGGGGCGGCGTCGAGGGCCTCTCTTCGGCGTGGTCGTCCGGGTGGTCATCCACGAACAAGTCCTTGATACTACCAGCGCCGATCGCTCTTTGGTAGACGGAGAAACTCGTAGCAAACTCTCGGTGCTTTCCGACTTGTATGGCATCCAGCAACCGCAATGCAAATAATTGGCAGTTGTTGTCGATGAGATTATACGCGGGGCGCTTTGATCTCATGGCGAAGATGGTCATGTCACCTGGGAAGAATGAGCTGCACTGGTGCGAGACGTACTACTGAAGAGACGAGTGATTTCTGGGAGTTCCGTCAGTCGCATTCTCACTTACCGGCCTGCTTGAGTGCCTCATCGTTAAATCTGGTCTTGCCGACCTCGAACGTGTGCCACTCTTCCTTGTCGATCTTGGCGTTGGTGTAGATGACATCCAGACCCTCGTCCTTTATGGGCAGAATGAGTGAGCGGACATGGGCAGCAGAAGAGCGTGGGGCAGTCGCGGCGGCGTGCTTGCTACGGGTAGGTAAGTACTCACCATCCAGAGCTGATGGCAGTAATCGCCGACGAGAACAGCCCAGTGTTGTGTCGGGTCCGGGAATTTGCGAATGCCCTCGGTGATCATTCTGCCAAGGCCCGTCTCCTCTGCGAACCACTTCCCCGCAAGACCGGCGACAGGGTGCCAGCCGATCTCGACCAGGCGAGGTCCCCCACTGATGTCGACCTCTCCAGACGGGATTGCGCTCGGGGTCTGGCCCAAGCCGAGCGCTTGATCGAGCTTGGACTGGAGCGTGGATTTACCTTTGGTGATGCTTTCCTCCCTACATGTACGTACCGCCGCAAGTCAGCTAGAACAATTCATCAAGGCCCGGCTGGGTCGTCCACCGGCACGATGCGACGCCGCGGAAGCTTATTCTCACGTACAGGAAAGTCCCGATCCGCTCTCTCACAGAGCCTTCGGGTTCCTCCGGCGTTCTTGGCTCCTCCATTGTTGGCCCTGTCTCTTGTGTAAGCGTAATCGGAACCGCGGCATATATGAGAAGGCGGCTTCTTCAGGGCTTGCTTTGAACGGGTGCGCCTCTGAAGAGTGGCAGTCTCAAACCAAAGAACCTGATGGTTGGATGTGAAGGAGGTGCGACGCAGTGGTCGCCGGCAAAGGACACAGAGATCGACAAAAGGGCATCGCCGTTCGGCGGCGGTTAGGAACGAACGCGTCGCTAACAATATTTTCCAATTGGCTTATTTCCCGCTCCCGACTAGCGCTGTCGCAGCCACCTAGGAAACAACGCCTGTACTCACTTGTCCAGAGGATAGTGGCGCAGAGAGGTCGTCTACGAATGGGATTCCTGGAAGGTCAGAGAGTTGTAGATTGTCATAACAGAAAGACTGACTGGTAGGGGAGACCCAAATATGATTACCTACCTACCTAGGTAGCTGACAGTACAAGGCCAAGTAGTAAAAGCCCGCGCTGTTCTGGCCTGTCTCGATGTGCGCCCCCTGTTTGTGATTCTTATGTAGGCAAGTACGAAGTAGGCACTGCCATTGCTTAAGCAGAAGGTATGTATATCGTAAACAGCCTTGTGCTTAATACACTTCAAGCCTGGCCATGCGCAGCGTCATCGCCAATCTACCTTGTTGCAAGTGCCGCACAGACACCTGAGAATATATAGTGCTATGAATGGCCGAGATTGTATGGCAGAGAAAGAAGAAGAAGACCTGAACTACCTATCTTATATCAGCACTTTATTAACCTAGAGGATTTTGTAGGTATGTACTAGCAGCTAGGTTGACTGTAATGAGATGTGTGCACCCCAATAACTTACCTTCTCCACCAGAGGGCGTCGTCCAAGGTAAGTGCTACGGGGCACGGCATTCAACTGTAGTATCTATCGCGGGGCTGATTCACAGCTGGTATTTACACTCTCCAATTCGCAGAGAGCACAGCAAAGTTCAAACACAAGCAGCTTAGTCACATGCGTAAATCTGCCTTATACTTGGCTGCTGGCAAGATATAAGAGCAAACCTTTTCTTTTCGACACCAGAGGTCCAACCCTTCAAAACTCGACATCAAATATATCCACGAACTTCAACGAAATGTCCGCCGCACCAGCACCCCACCCGCGCGTAGGTGTCGCGGCCGTGATCCGCAACGCCTCGGGCCAGCTCATCGTGGGAAAGCGTCTCAGCAGCCACGGAAAGGGCACCGTGCAGTTCCCCGGCGGCCATCTCGAGTACGGCGAGGAATTCTTCGCCTGTGCCGAGCGCGAGACCCTCGAGGAGACCGGGCTCCGGGTCAAGGCCGTCAGACTGGCTGCCGTCACCAACTCGGTCTTTGTCGAGGACCGCAAGCACTACATCACCTTGTTCGTCCTGTGCGAGATGCTGGACCCAGAGGCCACACCACAGGCACGTCACCTCCATGCTTGGATAGACCACACTCGAGTTCACAGTGCAGCTGACAAACTGAACAGATTCTGGAGCCGGAAAAATGTGAAACGTGGGATTGGGTATCCTGGGATACAGTATGCGAATGGGTGGATCATCACGACGACCATTCGGATCCCAAATGGGCCGACAAGAAATGTTTCTTGCCCATTCTTCATTTGGTCAAGGAGAATCGCAATGTGAGCTTTGAGCCGTGAGTGGAACACGAGACCGGAGAATCGAGTGGCGGGAAGCGCACGAGTCCAGCTGTAGACATGAATAGACGCGAGCTCTCAGATAGGTATCAAGCAAGGGGCTTGCTTCATCAGACTCGAATTGGTATTATATAGCGAAAACCGAACTCCTTTAGTTTCTTTTTACATATCCTTGACGCCGACCATGCGAATCCCCAATCTATGAACAAAATTCGCCCATGCAGAACTAGGTACTGTGCTCTAATGGCTCTTCTTGGCCTTCTTGGCCTTCTTCGCCTTCTTGTCACCGAATGCCTCTTCGTAGACTTCGCTGGCTGATGGTCCTTCTTTCCGCTTGGTCTTGCCAGACTTGATGCTCACCACCGTGTTCTTCTGTCCGCGTTTCGCAGCACTGGCAACCTGCTTCTCGGCGTCTTGCCAGCTCGGGGCATCGTCCTCGATCTCGTATCTGTGGGAGAAACGTTAGTATACATGCCACTATTTTGTCAGCACGGAACAGGCAGTATCTACTTACTGATCGAGCGGTAAAGAGTTGATGAGTTCCCGCTGCTTCTGACGGAGTTCCTTGAGAGCCTCGTCGCCACCTTCCTCCAATTCATCCTCTAGAGACGTCTCCAAGGGCGCAAAGCGAGTGTCGATCTTCTCGTCGTCGTGTACACCAGTTGCATTCTCAACACTGACACCAATCTTGTCAGCGTCTGGCATGTCAGCCTCGATGGCGCCAGAGATGAGGCCGTTAAAGTGAGACATCATCTTCTTCATCATCTTCATGAACATGGCCAGCACTTGCGATGTCTGCAGACCAGGCATTACTTGCGTGATCGCATCGAGATCCTTTCGCTGGAGACCGATAGCTAGCAGAATGGCTCGCTGGATACCACTCATGTTGATGCTGTTCTTCAGCTTGCCTGTAAAGTACAGGCTCGCAAGCTTCGGGACAATGTCAAGGATCGTGTGGTAATCTAGTACTCCGTTGCAGTACGACTCGAGACGCTTAAGATCATAGGGTGACAGGAGAGTGTCGAGCTCTGTCTTGGTTAGGGTCAAAGGGGCCTTGGAATCGTCCAGGCTCGCTCCAGTGTTGGCAGACTCGTCAATACTCAGACACAGCGTCGGGTCAAAGTCCTTGAACGCATACGAGAGAAGCTCCAAGAATCGGTTCTGGAAATCAGAGCTGAACGAACCAAGCCAGGTTCGATCGTCTGTTCTTTCCAGAGCCCGCAGCATCACACAGGTGTGCTCTCCGGTAATATCGTTACTCGTCTGGCGAAGGTAGAGCGGGATCATGCCGGCGCGCTTCCAGAATTTGTGCAATGGTTGCGTCAAGCCATAGCTGACACCGACGTAATCGAGGACAGCTGGGCGGACTTGCGAAAGCCTCGAAAACAGTGGCGGCATGGTGTTGATATCTCTGACCTTGAGCTCATCTGAGAGCTTGCCGCCGGCAAGCTCGGCATCTGTTACCCTCACCATCGTCTCTTCCTCCACAGGTCCGTCGCCCTCTGAAAGATCTGCGAACTTGCCCTCGTAAAAGTCGAAAAGAAGCTCCAGAGCCTTGGAGCCATATCCAGCCCCTAGATGGTCGGGGTTTGTCGCAATCCGCACAACTCGGGCACCCGACAGCGAAGGGAACTCCCGGTCGCAAAATTGCTGGCTGACCAACCAAGGAATCAGATCGCCAGCTGGCCGTGTGCCGCGGTCCAGACTGTTCAAGACGCTCTGTCTGCTGATTCTACCTTCCAGGGCAACCTGGATCACGCACAGAGGCTCAGGGAGGCGGTTGCTTCCGGCGGCAGGTGCCGTGAGCACGTACAACTCGTGGGCGGGCGCGTCACTGAGAAGCTGTAGATCGTCCGGCGAGTTCTTGTAGTGACTGGCCACATAGAGCGCAACGAGCTGTTGCAAGAACTTCTCCGAAACGGGGTGAAAGGAGAACAAGGTGTCGCGGTTGACCTTGAGAAGCTCGCACTGAGAAGGATCGGGGTAACCCTGGGCCTTTGGTCGCGGAAGCGTCGCATCCAAGCACAAGAGGTTGTTGAGCCACTTCTCCACCTCGTCGCCTTGCGCATATCGAATAGGCTCCGACAAGGTGATCTCGCGCAGGCGCTTCACATTCAAGCCCGACTCTGCATTCTTGGCGGCTCTCCCGGTGGAGCGGTCGGCAATCTCGGTGTCACCTGCTGCTGCTGCGCCAGCCGAGTCTTCACGAAGCTGCTTGATGAGTTTGAGAGAAAGCGAACGGCCAGTACCCTCATAACCATTGATGGTCGAGGCCATGAAGACAAGGTATGGGCCCATGAGCTTCTTCACCAACGGAAGTGGAATGGCGGCAGCTTCATCAATGACGAGCAGCTCGGCCTGTCCAAGCACGTGTGCATCTTGCGGGCGGATGTACTGAATCGTCTGGCGGTGGTTGCGATGAATGTTGACGCGCACAATGGCCTTATTGAAGTCGGGGTTGGTGGACTGAATGATGCTGTAGTCGGCATGGTCCACGTATCCAAGCTGGTCGAAACCCTTGAAAACGAATTCAAACAGAGTCTTCAAGTTCTCGGGAGATGGCGACGTGATGAAGATGTTTGAGTAGCCATAAGCGACGGCAGCAGCCACTGCGACACCCAAGGCCGCCGACTTTCCGCGACCTCTTGCTGCGGTCAGGGTGACGGTGTTGCGCAAAGTTTTCTCCGAGATGGCCTCGACGAATGTCAAGAGAGCCTTGGCTTGATCGGTGGTTCTGGCGAGGCTGACCAGAGGCCCGAGGGGTCGCTCCTCCTCGTGCGTCTCCTTGATGGTTTCCAACTCTTTCTGTGCCGGAGTTTTCTGCTGGTCGGCATCGGGAGGGGGCAGCATCGTGACCCCCTTGCCGCCGGAAATGGGAAGCACATTCATTTCGTCGTCGAGGACGAGACAGGAGGCGCATGAGCCGAGGGAGAGGATGAAGCGTTCGTTGAACCTGGGTACGACATCCTGGTGTGCCTCAGTCCTGTAACGCGAGTGAATATCCATGCTCATGGCGTACAGCTGCTTCAAGCTGTTCATGCCCTTGAGCAACAATACGACCAATCCGCCACCCTCGACAGTCTCGATCGTCTTGGCGAGCAGGTTTGGCGTCACTCCCTCGAAATCCTGCAGGATACACATACCAAAGGTCTGACCCAGGACCTTTTCAGACTCCTTGTAGTATACATAGCGGATGTTGTGCAGGGTGACGAAAAGCTCGAAGGGGTCGGCATCGTTGGCCTCTCGCACGCCTCGCTTGACTTCCTGCTGGATCTTCTTCTCGCGCTTCGCTCGGTGACTCGAGAAACCCAGGAGCTTCTTCTTGTAGGCCCACAGGACAGACTTATTTTGTTTCAGATCGAATTGGGACATGAGATGGTGCAGGTTGACGATGACATCCTTTCCACGATCGCCGACCACGACGAAGAAGGATCGCTTCTTCTCCTGGAGGCCATTGCGGAGGAGCGCGGGAATGCGCGAGTCGCTGTGGAGAGGTTAGAGCTGAAATCCGGCGACGATTATCACTGTGGAGGAGGGGAATACTCACACCTGCTTGCGCGACATGGCAATGGTCTTGTTGGAGTGGAAGCCGTCCTCTAATCTTGTCCTGCTGGCTTCTGGCCGTCGAGAGGTGCTGTCGAGACTCGAGACCATTGGCAGCGCAGCGTCCCGTCTTGTTAGCAGAGTCTGGAAAATTTTAGTGGAGCTCTGTTCTGCCGGGCGGTCAAAGTGGGTGATCAATGAACGTTAATCATTGATGCAGGGGTACCGATACAACTAACCTATATTTTAGGTGGCGCCAGCGGGTCGCGGGGTAAACGTAGGTACAGCACGGCCTCGGTACATTGCAGGTGTGCGATTGGATTCGTGTGTAAGAAGTATTGCAGAAGAAACAGATGTACTTCCATACAATGTATCCGCCAAGATGGACATTCACAGGGTGCATCCAATGTTTATTTGAACGGCTGTTAAATCATGTTCACTAGATAGCTACGCATCACTCAATCGAGAGATGGATATTGAATCGATTTGACGATGAAAATTACAAAGCACAACCCGGTCTTCTTTGTCCTTCAAAGTTTGAATAATAGTAGCTTCCTTTTATCGCTACCACCTTATTGATTCCCAATGCTAAAGATCATTCATTACATGCACAATAACAGGAGCTACTCAATGAAAGAGTCTTTGAATCACGAGTGTGTAAGCAGATATCGGCGGGTCTGGTCGGCCTCGGATATCGCCTGCCTCTCTTTCGAGAATTCTTGCAATTCAGAACCACAAGTCTAGGGCTCGGAATCAAGTCTCGGTAATTCTGGTTATCAAAATTATACTACTTCTCAATTCCTCGTATTTTCCGGACAAGCTTGCTCTTCTGAAGCTCCAATGACCAGCCGCCATCATTTGGCACTGACAGAATCCCGTGTGCTTTTGGATGTCAAGCCTGGGGCAAGCCTGGAAGAGGTTCTGGACGCTTTCACCAGATACTCAGCCAAATTGCGAACACATTCTAGCCAATTTTCGACTCTACTCACACCAGTACAATCACAAAGATTACACGGCCGTCTCAAGACTCTGAGACAGGAATACAGGATACAAGAGCAGCTGCTCATGAGCTGGCTTAAATGCTATATCGTCGCGTACACCGAGGAATATGGTTTATCAGTTGCGCTGGCGCGCGCCTTTTGGGTCGTCGACAGGTCGCTGGGCAAAATTTTGAGATCACTCCTGCAACGGCCAGCAGAGCACGGTAGCGATGCGGTACGATGCCTTGATCTCTTCGCGGACGATATCACTATATTCCTCGCATTGGTACAACTCGTCGTTCACGGCTTCCCAGATAAGGATCAGAAAGGGAAAAAGGTTGAGACCATATTCAAACACGAGCTGCTATCACTTCTTATTCATGTTCCGACACAACCGTCTTATCTATTAGGGGTGTTTCCTGGCATAAGGGCTTGAGTGAATGGTTCCCCAATTACACCACGCTCATAACCTGAAAGCCACTGGCCATCCGCCGAGGTTCTGGTGAGACAGATGGGTCACCATCATCCGAGCAAGTCAGCTTAGTATAAACCAAAACTCATGAAAGGACACTATACTCGGCTCTGTATTGCGCGTCGTTCCATGTAGGAGACTCTTACTCTTATGAGCCTCGTATGGGAGATATCATTGTGCTCAGAGAGACCATGGGGGCAGAGGACTGGTGTGTTACTGATCAACTGGGATTTACAATAGTCTGACCACAGTTCGTGTGAAATATTGATCTCAAGACATTACCATTATCATATGCTACCAATCGTACATATCCATCTGCAAGAATATAGATAAATGTCTAGGTACCATGTCCCAAACTAAACATCTCTGTCATAGTGGTGCCAGGAAGGAATGAATAGGATCACACCCAGTCAAGTCTCTCTTCCGTCCAGTTGGGGCGCAAGTAATCGCCATCAAAGAGCATATCGTAGCTGCTCTCGTGGACATACTCCACATTCCAATCAATGCTCAGCTCTGCGCCGTCTGCACTCTGGCTCCACAACGTCACGGCGATTGTGTTGTCGCCGTTGTAGTTGAGGATGCCCGGAGGCACAGGAAAGTCGATTTGGTTTCCAATGTAGGGGTTGAACCGACCGTACTGGTAACCGTTGACAAACAGGAGCGATCGAAGCTGATTAGTGTAACCTTGATCTGATACAAACGTCGTGTTGGAAGGTGCCGTCAAACGGAAGGATACAGACACATCCAGGCCGGCAGGGACCGATAGAGGGACGACGGTGCGGAACACGCGGATGCCCGCGCCTGCAAGAGACAGTAAAGTGCTGTTCGAGTCCACTGCAGTGAAATTGTCGTCTGAGAACCCAGGCAAGTGCACACCGGCCCGCTCCGCCCAGAGGCCGCCTTCGTTGATTGGTCCTCGCACGGGGTCGAGGACATTCTCGCGACCAGCAGTTCCCGCAATCTTCCACTCGTCGAACGAGTAAGTGCCGCCACCAACAAGGGTTGCGTTGAAAATACCACGCGGGTTCAGTGCAGCCGTGCGTTGGTCGTGTCCGGAGTTGTCCATGACGATGATCAGCACGTTATCCCCCTCTGTGGCCAACGAGGCGTTTGAGAACGAGAATGTGGTAGCTTCCGCATCGATGTATGACAAGCCGAGCCATGAACCAATGAAGTCCCCGTTGAGCCATGCAGAATAGCCAAAAGCAGTACCGCCGGTAATGTTCAGGAACACTCCAGTCGGAGGCTCGGATGTCGCAGAGAAAGTGGCGCGGTAGATATGGTTACCAACATGGATATGATAGTCATCTACGTATAAGACTGGGTTATTCAAAGCCGGAATAGTGGGATTCGAAGTGTTGGTGTTGGTTGCGGCTGAGAGATATTAGCACAATTATCGGAGAACAGCACTGAGATGAGCTTACAGATCCATGCATTGCTTGTTGCGGAGTAATTACTCGTGATCTCGGGAAGACTGTCCGCATACTTCCAGCCGCTGAGCTCAGGTAAGTTAAATTGGGCCTCGGCAGTAAGCTGTGCAACTAGAGCACCGCAGTCGGCCGACTCAAACTCCAAGTCCTTTCCGTTCCAAGAGACAGAGCTGACAGCCTGCGGCGCAAAAATGGTAATCTTGGTCGCGTTGGCGATATCACCCGTCAGCTGAAGCGAGTTGTCCTCAATGGTCGCGGAACGGACGAGATATGGCCCTTGGACAAGAACTGTATAGTGTCAGTCATTGGCCGGTAGTCTCTTTTTAGTCACATACCTGTGTCATTGCCTGCTGTGAGGGGGTTGTTGTCAAGTGATGGTGACCAGAACAAATACGCAGCGGATCGGTCAAGTAAGACCACCTTCGACCCATCTGCGAGCTCGACAGTGCTCATTCCTGCGTTTTGCATGAACGATACAGTGACATTTGTTGCACCGGGGATGATGCTGACGTTGGCACATCCATTACAAGTCGTCAGGTCGGCGGAATTGACCCCATCAATGGTAAACTCTCCAGATTCTCCTGTTGGCACCCAGAGTGCCAAAACTTCTTTTCCGTCAATGGTGGCATATGTTAGAACCTCGGCAGTCGAGTACAACAGCGACTTGGCACCAAAGGCGAAGTCGGTCACGATAATCTTGGACTGGTGGCCGTTAATAGTGATTGTAGAGCCATATCGCGGAATCGTGACTAGGTACAGATAGAAGTTAGACCACATTTTCAATTATAAATGGGAACTGACTCACGAGCTCCTGCAGAAGTCGACACATTCAAAGTGAAGGTCTCCGCAGTCGAAGAAGGTGAGTAATCATGTTGCGTGACATAGAAGGCAGCTCCTGTATCCGGGTTACGAAGTTCCGAGACCGTAATGGCAGGGTTGCTAGAATAACTGGTACTCTGTCACTCGTCGATTAGCACTTGGGTAAGCAATTTCCTGTTGTCACGACGACTCACATTCCCCAGTCTGTCGGTCTTGGACAGCCCGCTTGCAACTAGAAGCAATCAGAATGGCAGCTCATTACGTATCGACGGGTTTGGTATCATACCTCGAGTGAACTGAGTCAGAAGCTTTGTCTCATAGTACTTGCTTCCGATAGCACGGTTCTCAGAAATGGGCGAAGAGTAATCGTAACTCGTAGCTGTCGAAGTGAGCATGTGTGCAATCTCTAGGCAATAAATCAGGACACGTACCGACGACTGGGGCAGCATGCCAGCCCCACGACGTGCCACCAAACAGCATGTATAGCGAGATAGCACTGACACGTTGGTAGATGAGGTTGCGGTAGAACAGGTTCGCAAAATCGGCACCAATATCTCCCGGGCATCCACCTTGCGGGCCGCCCCAAGGATTGTATGAGCCGCCTTGAAACTCGGGCATGAAGTTTGGTTGCGTCCTGAAATGCTTATTAGCCAGTGTGCCACGGTCAAATTCAAGTTTCCAGGGAATCACCTACGGCGACTGAACGGTAAAATAACTAGATAGTTTCGTATCCTCCGTCAGTTCATCCAGAAATACTCGGACACGCAGACTCACTCGTAGTACTCGGCAGTTTGCTACAGGATGTTAGCTTCTGACTGTTTATTCAGTCGATGGTGGATTGGTACTCACAAATGCCACGTATTCTCCGTTTGTGCTGGTACATTCGCTCAAGTTACAGCTCCAGCATGAGGGATAGCTATCCAGTCCTACAACATCAACATTTCCTGTTGCGTTGGAGAAGTCTTTCGACCACGAATAGCCATTCTGTAGTAATTAGCGATCTGCATTTCGCGCCGTGCCACTCCATCGGCTTACCATATTGGGCAGATTGTGAGTTAGCGGAACATTAATGCCGTTGTCTCGAGCAGTGTTCTCCAGTAACTGCATATATTCTTGGGCGGCAACATTGTCAGTTCTGTTTTCAATATCGGTCCACTGGTTTCCCAGCTCATTCTCAATCTGGAACAAAACCACATTTCCACCGTTGGTGATCAAGTGAGGGGCAATAATCTGCGAGACTGTACTCCAGTAAGGCGTCCAAGCGTCGGTATATCTTGTGTCGTTGTCTCTGAGCGCACCATAAGCGCCAGTGGTGATCCAGAGCGGGAAGCCACCAGCATTGGCCTCGGCATTGACATAAGGACCAGGGCGAATAATCATGTACAAACCGAGGTCATTTGCCAAAGTCATGATGGAGGTGAAATTATGAGCGCCTGATTCAAAGTCCAGGGAGCCAGGTGTGGCCTCATGATAGCCCCAATGGTTGTAGATGGAGAAGGCATTGAAGCTAGAGGTGAGTTCGATCAGCAATAGTCCCTATACTCAAGGGGCAATGTGAGACGAACCCGGCTGCTTTGACTTTCTCCAGCAGATCCTTCCATAACTCGGGCCTTTATAATTGTCAGAACGTTTACGTTATTTGACCTAGCCGCAGGTGCAAAGGTATCTCACACTGGATAACGCCAATAATGGAACTGCAACAGCACGTTCAGTCATGGAGCACAAGGGAAATCGATAAATGCAAGGTTGTTACCTCTCCCGAGAACACAAATAGACGCTGCCCGTTGACGTGGAAGCTATAGTGGTCCCTATTGAAATGTCGTATTAGAAGATGATGTTGCGCGGGTCCGGGCAAACTTGCCATTCTACCAAATCTGTAAGCCCGTCGTCGTGTAACGGCCAATCGGTTGAGTTCCCTTGACCCAGAGCGGTACCCAGCCAGGGCACCAAGCCGCACAAAGCAGCAGTCAACTTAGTTATAGCCACCATACTGCGATCCGCTATGTTCGAACGAAGGAGAAGACCGGGAGCCCAACAACAACAAAGTCTCTCGTCAACTCCCGCCGGACATTCGTCTTCTTATCCATGATCCCAAGGCTCTGGGCAGGGGGGGGTCCACAGAGGCACCGCTTGGCACGATGACATGCCAGATGCAAGGTCTGTCAAAGCTCGCCTAAAGCTAAACAAATACCCTTGGCGGATGCGGAGATCGCTAAAATACTGAGAAGGGGAAAACCACCAATTTCCCGTGCCGTGAGCCCCAGTCGCGGGGTAATTCGCAGCCGAAGCCGAGCTTGGCTTGATTTGACACTGGACGGAAGAAATCTGTCTCGATTCTCGCGTGGACCTGTCGTGACATGGGTGCTTCTCCGCATCTCGAGATCTTGACGAGACTATGGGGCAAATGCTTCTGGGGTCGCCTTCGGTTCAACCCATTCGCCTGGTGGCTGGAGCCGCTAGCCTGGTACCCAGGCTTTCGAGGTCGTATTCGCCAAAGATGGTGACGAGATAGCTTGCAGCTGTCATTCGTAGTCATCGATCTTTTCAAGATTGTCTCTCATGTCGAATCTCGCATGAGGAATCTTTGGGGACGATGCTTCTTGCGGTGTAGCGATGGAACCAAAAGGAAAAGAGAATGCCACATGTGTATGCATTGAGAATATTGTCCCGAAGCATACCACTAACTACTTACAGTCAAGTATCTGATACTACACTTCATCAACCAACCATCGCATCACGCACCCTATGGTCTTTCATGGTCCTAGGTCGACGACAGTCCCAATCGGAATGCTGTTCAGAAAAAAAGTATTCCCTATATCAAGTCGTGGTGGGGAAACAAAGGGAGTATGGTCGGTGTTCAATACTCTGTATATGGTTGACTCTGGCCGCTTGCGGGATAGCGTCAAAGGAGCCGCCAACTCCTGTCCAGAAGGTACCGTACGAGGTAGGTAAATATGCATTTCTTCCTACCCAGATAAGCTGGGGGTTGGCAGATGGAGACTCGATGCAAGTCATTCAGACCGCCCCAGATTAAGCACCTCCAGGCAGCGCAAAAACTCGCAGGGTTTCCTAGCTGACATTTCTTCCATGCATAAGTCTCGTTTGCGACATCTCCTTGTTGTCTGTTTTGACTCAACGTGGTAGAGAATGAGGCGTTTATCGGGAACGTGTCAGCAGAAGAGACGCCGAAAACATTATGCTTTAATGACATCAGTGCTTATATCTCATCATCTTTATAGTTCCGCGTTCATTGATCCTCAAAGTCAATGGTATCACGAATAGCGGGCTTTACGGGGGTAGTCGGAGGTAGTGACTGACTGCTCTCGGTTGTAAAGTTGGAGTTTTCAAGTTTGGGCCGGCCTATACTGGGAGGCTTTGTATTTCAAGGTCTCGAGTGGAGATTACTCGCGAACTCACACGAAAGTCTTGTCCTGTTGCACGCAGAAATGCCCCCCTGCAAACAGTGCTGGCAACTTCTATCGGAAAATTGCTTAATACTGCATCATGTCGACCTATGTTGTGACTGGACATCCCGGGGGCTTGGCCTCGGGTTGGTCGAAGTATTGATATCAATGCCAAGCGACATAGTCATGCAAGTCTTTGCCGCAACTCGCTCCCAAGAGCCAAGCGACGGTCTGCATACAGTCATTGATGCATCCAAGGGCCGAGTCAAGCACATTCAACTGATTGTCGACTCTACGGAAAGCATAGAGGCAGCTGCTTCACGAGTATCAGAATCCCTCGACGGCCAAGGGCTTGACTATCTCATCAACAACGCTGCCGTCCGAGAGCCGACTGATTGAGAAAATGAGCTTTCTCCGCGAAGCATTGGAAACAAACGTGACGGCAACACACGAGGTCATATGCGCCTTTTTGCCTCCACTGCGAAAGGGCAAGGGGAAGAAGAAGATTTTCAACTTTTCCTCCACGCTAGGCGCCATTACTACCGCGCAGACCGACCTGGCTCTCATGAAGGTGGAATATCCAGGTTACAAGATCAGCAGAGCCGGGACTCACATGCTCACTGCGCTCTGGGCAAACCATCTTCGAGACGAGGGCTTTTGTGTCTACATCCAGAGCCCTGGGAACTTGAAGACGGAATTGGCTGGCGGTGAAGGGGCAGACCTACAGTCGAGGTCGGCGCCAAAGAGGTCATACGAATCGCCCAGAGCGCCACACCCGAAGAGACAGGACGACACAGGAACGACACAGGAACACATACGTCAAGGGCTGGGAGAAAGGCGGTGGCGTTGGTGGCAGGTACGACGGAGAAGACCTTCCGTGGTAGTTGAGAGAGATGGGGAGGGTGATCCGAAGGTGATGCTCGCACCTTCTGTCAGATCTCGGGGCGCAAGACAACAGTTTTGGCAGCGTCATTGGGCCCATCAATGGCTTGCTGTTCCCCCTTTCCTCGCCCTACATTAGTTCACGTGGCGCACCCGAGTTGTTGCCTGACCATCAGTGAGCGAGATAGCAATGAAATTTCCAGAGGGTATTATGATCTTGTCATGCGGCCATTTCCTGATGGAAGGTAATATTGGTATCAGCTCAACCAAACAATGCATGTAAATGTATGTCAAAGTACCTACCTTAAGGTACGTGTTTCGATCCTTTCGGTCTGTATCTACACAACTCTTTTTATGCCAATGCCACCAAGGCAAGTGCCTACCTACCATACATTGATAGCATCTGGAGCTACAGGTTCCTCGAAGGAAGGTCCGCCTGCCATGCTTCGGCGTTTTCACGGCGTGCTTTCCAACATTCTACTCCCACTTGCCTTCCAATTGGGGGACGAAAGGGAAGGCGCAGGTTCTCAGCAGTCGCCTCCGAGGGCATCTGCCGCTCTATAAATCAAAATAACGTGGCAGATGCTAGCAGCCTTGCTCAACTCACAATCATCAACCAAGCTCTGGCACCCCGAGACAAACAACACCTACTTGGCCTGTCAACATAGACATATACATTCCAGTGTATTGATAGTCTCAGGCTGCCATCACATTTCCGCCCTTCATTTCTCCGTTTGCGTTCACAAGAGCAGTCGTTGTTGGTCTGCAAATCAAGATGAAGCTTCAAGTTGCAGCACTTGCATGCCTCTTCGCTGCACAATCATTGGCAACGCCGCTGGCCGGCACGAAACACCCACTGGTGACTCGCCAAGCATTACCATGGGTCGTGGGAGACCTGACAGGAGTCGACGGAAATGACCCCGACTACGCGTAAGACGAATAATGCCTCCCGAGCAGGTGTCATGACATTCCAACCTTGGCGCGAGCTAACCTGGCGTGTTTATAGAAATGGTCCACCAGGTCCCGATCTCAACATAAACCGATCGCATATCGGCTCCGTGCCTTATGGCGTGGCCATTCATGCGTGCAAGAACCCAGGCCAGGTGGCTCTGACTTTCGACGACGGTCCTACAGAGTATACCCGCAGCGTGGCAACGCAGTTGAGCAATGCGAACTTCACTGGCACCTTCTTCATGGTTGGCTTTTACGCGTACAAGAAGCTGTACGACAATAGCACCCAATACCCGGAGCTCATCCGCTCATTGCACGCGGCCGGTCATCAGATTGGCTCACATACCTTCACGCATCTCAACATGAACAAGCTCAGCGAGGCGGAGCGCCGACGCCAGATGCTCAACAATGAGAAGGCCCTGGAGCGGGTGCTCGGTTTCGCTCCCACCTATATGCGCCCTCCATTTGGCCGCTGCTCCAACGAATGTCTCGAGGAACTGAAGGACCTGGGTTACCATGTCATTCTCTGGAGCATCGACACCAAGGACTATCTGAACAACACAGACCTCACATACTATCAGACAAACGAGAATTTCAACAGGGACTTGAATGCTGGAGGCACGATAGCTCTGCTGCACGATACCAAGATCTTCACGGCAGACAAGGTAATTCCTCACATCATTGCTGAACTGAAGCACCGGGGGCTCAGAGGTGTTTCGGTTGGCGAGTGTCTGGGTGACGACAGAGCCAATTGGTATCGCCGTGAGCACAAGTGATGGGAGTAGCCCCTTCTGTCGGTATCATCACCCGCAGTACCTGTGTCGGGCGGACGCAAACGGCTGTCTTTGTGGCGTCGTGTTGAATCGTGAGCGAAGGAATGAGTCGGCGAGTAGCGCTTAGGAGAGTATCAAATACAAGAGTATCATTCCTCAAGGAAATCTTCTCCAGGTGACATGCTCCTTGCCCCCTTCTCCTCTCCATGTTCTTTCAAAGCACTGCAACGTGTTGCCAGAATGTTTGACCACGGGCAATGCCCGCCTCCATTGGTCAGGCGAAGGATAGACGTGCTCAGATGAGACGGCCTCCGATTGCGTACTTGCAACACAGGCACACGCCATTGCCAGCCAGACAGGCTTTGCTGCTAAACTTCTGATCAGGCCACCGGAGTCGCTTATCGCGCATTTACACGCACCTGGATCCCAGGGCCTTCCTTTCAGTCTTTAATCGGCCGCCTGGGCCAAAACACCAAGCCAAGTGCAGCAGCAGGGAACATAGCCAATGCAAGGCGGGCCTTCTCGGGACGATCTGCATGCAAGACAACCCATCACCACTTTCCTCGCTCGGTAGGTAGGTAGGTTAGAGGACAGGTGTGGATGCGAGAAGGTAAGAAGACGGACGACGGCGTGCCAAGATGGAGGAAGCAAGCAGAATACGATACGGAATCGAGGTTGAATCGACCCCAAGAAGCCGAAAGAGAGCCGTGACTTGAAGGTCGCCCACCGTTCGCCCCACCACCTCCAGCGGACAGCGGGCAAGCGGCCACACGGAGGGTCACTTCGGCAGGGGTCCTATGGCCTCCGCCGCCCGCCCTTGGTACGACGATTGGGCACACCTATGCAAGACTACGGGGCGCCGGCAGCCGTTGCTGGGAAATCGTGCCCACGGGCGGTAACACAAGGGCAAGCAGATAGCCGAACTTGGGCGCAGGACGGGCTGAACAGACGGGAATTGGTCGGGCCATGTCGGGCTGCGAAGTTTGGGACTGAGACCGATCATGTCTTTTTAGTAGTGCAGATGGCAGCATAAGAAGGGCGGTCAGACCAGGGGGTGTGAGAATGAATGGGGCTGTCGATCGGGAGTGAATGTGAATCTGACGACTTGTTGTTTGGGGCATGCCAAGTGTGGGTATTCGCATGTTGTCTGTCCTACACTACCCCAGTACTACTCACATAGCAGAGTAGTAGTCTGTTGGGAAATGGAGCTTCAATCTCTGGTGTTTAATAATAAACGCGTGAAATACTACCACTCTAAGACACTCCACGACCGAGCATTCTGCCGGTGCCCAGTTGCTCAGAGACTAGTCCTGGCTGTAGCGCATACCACTGGCGTGCAAATAAACTGTGATGTCAGCCGAGGAGGTCCCTCGGCGAATTACTATCGCTTCGAGTGCAATTCATTCCGTCTGACGCGCGGGGTTAAAAGGGAACCGAGTAACTAGACAGAATAGCCGGTGGATAGGCAGACAAAGAATGTGCTCAATGGTACGATCATCGATATGCTGCATCAATTACTGGATTCCGCGGGTCTCGCCAACACAGCGGGTGCCGGCGGAACGGTCTGTCAGTACCGACGTACACTCGTTGTCTACGATAAAACACCAACAGGTCTGAAGCAAGGTACATCACAGCCAAGGAAACAAGGAAGTGGAATGTGTAGGTAGGTCAATCGAAAGACCAAATCCAGCAGTTCATCTTGATATCGTTGCTTCATGTCTAAATTGGGCGACCTTCTCACGGTCAAGCCACATACAATCTGTGACTGGTATAGCTACCAATGCTCCATCGCCGTATGCAATGCCTGTAGTATGAAAAATCCACACAAAGAGAAAAATAAAAAAATCGAACGCCAATCCAATGTCAAAAGAGCTCTATCTCATTGGTATCATCCTTGTGCTTAAATAGCAGAAACTTTTCTTGGGGTCCTCCTCTGCGTCCCTTAGACGATGGCAGCCGCATCCGACTTGTCACCGTGGAGGACGGGGTTGATGGTCTCGTCAAACTCCATCTTGAAGTCGTCGCCGAGCTCCTTGCGGAGGGCAGTCTGCACGGCCTCGAGCACGTTGGGGAAGACACCGAAGTTGGCGGGGTTCTGCTCGTCGTTCTCGCCGCCCTGGAAGACACCAGTGCGGACCAAGCAGGTGTTCCAGCCATACATGTTACCACCGACAATGTCGGAGGCGGGGTTGTCACCAACCATGTAGATGTTCTCGGGTAGCCTCTCCTCGCCGTGGATCTGCTCCATCCACGAGGCCATGATCTCGTCGGCGTACTTGTAGGTGGCCAGCTCAGGCTTGCCGTAGACGACACGCTCGAGGTCGGCACCGGTCAAGGCCTTGTACATGGCCTCGAGACCCATGCGGAAAGTACCCTGGGACATGCGGGGAGTCCAGTGCTCGGTGGGGCACAGCATGTCGCCCTGGGAGAAGTAGATGGGGATTCTCTCGGCGACGGGGTCCGATGCCATGGTCAACAGGCGACCGTTCTTGCTCCGCAGCAGATCGATGATGATCTGCATGTCGGTGGCATAGTCGCGGGAGTCGGAGAAGACCAAGATGGCCTCGATGTTAACCTTGGAGAAGTCGCGGGGCTTGGCCGAGGCACGCTCCCAGGGAGAGAAGTGTCGGTAAGGGGCGATGGTCTCGTCCCATGCGACGATGTCGTTGGGAACAACAATGTCCTTGAAGCCGTAGAGCTCAGCGACCTCGCGGCACTTGAAGCCCTCGCCACCAACGACGAGAACGGTCTTGTAGTACTCGGCCAGCGCACTCATGGGAGTGTGAGACTGGATGAACTGGTCGGTCGAGACCGGGTTGTGCAGGATCTTGGACAGCTGCTCGCAACGGGCCTTCTCAGGCTTACCGGAGCCGTTGGTCAAGAAGATGTGGGGAATCTTGATGCCGAGCTCGTTGTCACCGTTGAGGATCTCGAGAGCTCGCTTTCCCTCGGGGATCAGACGGTCACCGTGGACGAGCACACCATCGATGTCGAAGGCGAAGGCCATGTTCTTGGCCTTCTTGACCTTGTCTGCCGACAGATCCTGGATCTGCGAGGCCAGGAGGGCGCGGGTGGGCTGGATCGGGGGCATGCCCGGGCGAGTCGGGCGGCCCTCGTTGGGTCCATCAGGGTAGTGGACAGACGACAGACGAGACTGCCTCTTGGACCGAGGAATGGGCAGCGAAGCACCGAAGGAGTTGCGCGAGCCCCGGCGATCCTTCATCGAAGGGGACACGCTGAGGTTGTGCATGTACTTGGAAGCCTCGGAGATGGAGGATCTGGTGGCAGGCACCTCGATGGCGCCCTCGCCCGAATCACCGGGAATGGGAATGGCATCTCCGGCAGCCACGGAGGACTTCCTGTTGTCCTCCGGGACGGTAGTAGGGCTCAGGGGAGTGTCGGCCATCTTGTCTAAAGGGTTCTTGTTCTAGGGGAGATGAGATATTGGAGATGGAGATCTAATGGCAGAGAGCTTTCAAAGGAGGGAAACCAAAGACTGAAGCTGCAGGATGAGGCAAGAAGGAAGCATGAAGATCAAGATCAAACAACNAGGGAAACCAAAGACTGAAGCTGCAGGATGAGGCAAGAAGGAAGCATGAAGATCAAGATCAAACAACAACCACGTGGATGGGGTCCAAAGGCTATTTATTTATGATGCCGCCCAAGCTTTCCTTCACGCTTTGCTTTATCCATAAGTTTTCCCCTAAAACCCAATTTGCTTGTAGCCGACGTAACCCATTCGCCAGATATTTCAACCCACCGTGGCTTCAGATAAGAACGTCATTGCAAAGGACCCTGACCGGACACGATGGCAAGACGCCGGCCGTGGCCCAAGGAGGGCAAAAGAATGGGGCGCGCCAACGTGGTGAAACGTTCGTAGACTTGCAGGTCCGTCGTGAACTGAATCAGTGACCCGATAAGTTATCTTACGGGCCTATAGTCAGCACAGGAAGAGCCGCGTCCGTCCGGGCGACGGTGCGGTATTATAAAGGTTTGAGGTAAGGCCCGAGAAGAAGCCGTAAAAAACCCTTGAGGATGGATCCAGTCCCCACCATTCCGCCTCCGCCGACTGGGTCAACCTCGCGGGCTTGCGCATGAGGATCCGTTGAACTGACATCATAGGTATCCGCAGAAGCACATAGAGCTTGAGATGTCGCAGGCCGCGCAGGACGCCAGCAAGGCTCCTGCTCTCCAGTGAGGGACAAAGAGGGCAGGCAGACGGCGACGGGGAGAGGGAAAATTTCGCAAGCTGAGCATGGCCTACCTAGTATTCCGGGACTTGCGTGCGTGTGGCAATCCCGGAAACACGACCAGCATCAATAAGGTTTTCCTCACAGGCGATTCGCTAGGACTAGCCGAAGGAAAAGATCCCGACTCGCTATAGGCTGTAGCCGCGCACGAGAGAATCTAGCAGCAGTAGGTAATAATACCTGCGGCAAAGGCGACATCCAGGAACAAGGTGCCGGTACTTCACCCTCAAGCAGCCAGCCATGCGCCATACTATCAGCCTTGACAGCTTGCTTGCCTTACCTTACGGTCCTTACCTTGCTCATGTCGCGCTAGCTAGTCAGGGCTTACAGGCAGACTCCACTTCACATGAAGGGGTATCCTTATGAAGAAGAAGATTGTCTATAGTAGACCCACTGGAGGGGTTGCCGCAGTTGCCAGCTAGGGAAAGGAAAGGAAAAAAAAAAAGACGAGGTCGTCTCAGGACGAGAGGAGAACGAGATGATGAAAGGGCGAATCAAACTGTTTGGCATGATGTAATGAAGCGTGGGCTGCCTGAAGGGCCCGGTTGGCCTCCTTTTGAAGTGCTCATCGCCAGTTCCGAGAGCCAGAGAGAACGTTGAGAGATAAACCATCCCCCAGAGCTCCATGCAGTCAACCAAGACGTTTGTCCGAACAACAGCGCTTTTCCCTCTTGCCAGAAGAACGCTCAGCAACAACACGAGAATCCAGTACACCAACCACCGCCTGTTCTCCTCTTCCCCCTTCACGTTATCATCCAAGATGGCCATCTCACAGACCGGAACCGGTGCCAGCACCGTCTTCACGCTCAACAACGGCGTCAAGGTGCCCGGCGTCGGCTTCGGCACGTTCGCCAGCGAGGGCAGCGTCGGCGAGTCCTACAAGGCGGCCAAGGCGGCGCTCGAGGCCGGCTACAGGCACCTCGACTGCGCCTGGTTCTACAAGAATGAGGGCGAGGTTGGCGAGGCGGTCCGCGATTTCCTCAAGGAGAACACGAGCGTCAAGCGTGAGGACATCGTCATCTGCACCAAGGTGTGGAACCACCTGCACGAGCCCGACGAGGTCAAGTGGTCCTTTGAGAACTCTCTCAAGAACTTTGGCCTCGAGTACATCGACATCTTCCTGGTGCACTGGCCGATCGCCGCCGAGAGGGACGACAACTACGACCCCAAGATTGGCGCGGACGGAAAGTACGTCATCAAGAAGGACCTTACCGAGAACTTTGAGCCGACGTGGAGGGCCATGGAGGAGATTGCTCAGAGCGGCAAGGCGCGGGCCATTGGCGTGTCCAACTGGACCATCCCGGGCCTGAAGAAGCTTCTGAGTTTCGCCAAGGTCAAGCCGACCGTCAACCAGATCGAGATCCACCCATTCCTCCCCAACAGCGACCTGGTCGAGTTCTGCCAGCAGAACGACATCCTGCCAGCCGCCTACTCCCCGCTCGGATCGCAGGACCAGGTCCCGAACACCGGCGAGAAGGTCCGAACCAACAAGACGCTCAACGAGGTCGCCGACCGGAGCGGACACTCTCTGGCCCAGGTCCTGCTGGCCTGGGGCCTCCGCCGCGGATACGCCGTGCTGCCCAAGAGCTCGACCCCGTCGCGCATCGTGAGCAACATCCAGATTCCCGACCTGTCCGACGCCGACTTCGAGGCCGTCAACGCCGTGGCCAAGGGCCGCCACACCCGCTTCGTCAACATGAAGGACACCTTTGGCTACAACGTCTGGCCCGAGGAGTCGGTCGAGGCTGGCACCGCCGTCGCATGAGGAGCTTGATCTTATCTTGCGTTGCGACCCCTCATTCCGAACCCCTCCACGGCGAGCTCCAGCTTGAGTGAATTTGCTAGCTACAGCGGCCTAGCAGCAAAAAAAAAAAAAAAAAAAAAAAAAAAAAAAAAAAAGGGTTGGAGGGGTAAAAAAATGACGCAAGTTTGAGACGGACGATACCCACATAGATTCCAAAAAAAATGATAAGCCAATAATTTTTTATTTTTTTTATTCATTCCTCTCGCGCCGTTGACAATCATGAGAGCGGAAACATCTGAGCAAGTTGCAGACAATGATTCGTAGCATGCGTGATCTTTCTCAACTATCTCTTAAGAATATGTAGCAGCTGTCGCCTACTGACCATTACCACACATACTGCTTCACCTGCTTCGTAAAGCGCATGTTGCAGGTCTAGCTTGAGCTCTACCTATATTTATCCGTATCCAGCTCAGACTGAGTAAGATGAATCCTTTGGTTCGGTACTCGAGTTGGGGTTAGCAATGGGGGAAATGCGTGCATCTTTGGATGGGAGAGCGAGCGAGTCAGTACACACAAATCACCTGCAGTGTGAAGCTCATTGCCAAAGAAGGCTCAATAGATCGCGGCGCTCACAGCAAGGCCGGGACTGGGGAGGGATTCATCTTACCCGCAATGAATGGAAAGCTACTTGCTTGCTCTCGTTGCTCCCAGGCTCAGGCATAGACATCTAAGATCATCACGACACGTTCAAGAAACCGCGCAGGGAGAACCAGTAATGACAGAAATCCTCACCAATCATGGTTTCGTATCACGCGAGAGAGTCCCGATTCGTTCAGTGCTGCAATATTACCATCACGAGAGAGGACGAATCGGGCTAGGGATCACCCGAATAGGTTCTTGTTGAAATCATGCATGCGACTGTAGTACAGTCAATGGTCTGGCAGGTCAGGTAGCGATGCAGCAAGAAATAAGGGAGCCCATCCCAGATTACTGACGATCTTTTGTCAGGCGCTGTGCTGGTTACGTACAAACTCCTGGGGCATCGGAATTTACGCAAGAAGCAACCGAATTCCCCCATGCATCATCAGCTTTAGCGCTGGCAGAGCACCAGACCTGACATATGCACGTACGTCTCGTACATACAGAGAGTACAGTATGGCGCCTACGGGTGGCACGTTCTACATGTTACGCAGGTCGGCCGTGCAACATCTACTGTGAATGAACCGGGAAAGAGACAGAAAGAAAGAATGGAGAAGACAGGCCTATAGGCTATGCTTTGGTCACGCGATTATGACCAAATCGGGTGGCAACGTTGTTGATCCAAAGGTTGATACTACATGTCGATGGTGGAATTGGCAACAGTGGTGGCGGTACGTAGTATAGCTGGCATCTGCAGGCTGCTGGACAGGCTCGGCAGGCAAGATAATCTCTGCGAATAGACAACCGTACTCGGTACCCAGATATGATCGCCAGGAACACGAGGACAATCCCACAAGATCCCGTCGTACGGCCTTTCCTGGTCGCTGACGGCTACGTACGGAAACATGGACTGACGACGACGACGACTATTTTGTAGATTTCCGACGCGGGGCGACGCGGGGCGACGCGACAAATGGATGTTGCGCACCCGCAGGGAGCTGGCAGCCTTCCCAGCACAGCATACACGTACATGCATGGCAAGTTGGACTTTTTGAGCGTGTATCTGTTCGTGTTTTATAGCGGGCCGGCGGGACTTGGTTCGTAAAGCCGTCGTAGTGTAGATAGGTTTTCGCCAGAAAACGTTCGTCGGGCCGAAATTTCGATATGCGCACACAGCCTCGGAACCAAGCACCAATATGACAACAGATGACGACAAGAAGGGTCGCATATCAGTCGCATCGCTCTCTCGGCAATTGTACCGTAGTTGGGGCATCAGCCATATGACAACACCATCTCGGATGCTGAGGATGTGGTGCTTTTTTCACTCTGTCTTCCCTCTCGGGCTCCGCACTACTTTCAAAGGAAAGATTGAGCTGGGCAGCGTTGACGAGAGGTGGACCACCGTCGTCGATCGATGTATGTGGGAGGGGGCCTCTATATATATCGATTCACTGAGTGGGGTATAAAGAGAGGAGAAACGTTGCGCGGTGAGGTGTCGTCTGTCCGTGTATCATCGTGCAATCAAGACTGTCTACCAGGTACATACAACCATATGCCATCGTTCAGTACGTGGCTAGAGGCAGGCAGTCAGTCAGTCACACAGCAGCCGGCGGCGGCGACGGTGCTCGCCATCTGCTGTCGAGAGATGAGGACGTGGATGGGCGCGGACGGGTGAGAAGCAGAAGATGGGTGCAGGACACTTGCCGAGCAGGAAGATAAAACGCCTGAACCCTGAATTGCGCCCACCTGGTAGTAGTCGATGAAATCAAGTGACCATTGGAGCATCTGGTGATAGTATCTCTAGACTTATTTAATCATCCGCCCTGGGCTGAGAAGGTCGGCTCCGACTTAGCTGGTTCTGGAAGTCTTAGCGGTGCCTTAGAGGCAGTCGGTGTCGAGCCGATAGGCTGAGGCGGCTCGATAGCTCCGGCTCAGACTGCATTTTTGGGACTGCTTCTGGCGACGATGCCCACAAAGTTGAAGTGGTCATTCAAGAAAGCACAGTCGTGGCCCTCGGAGCACACACAGTCGGGTCTGGCAGATGCGATGGAACATGGAATGGCTTGAATGGCTGCAGGGACCCTGCTTTTCACGACTAGACGAGCAGCAGGGTCGCCGTCGCTCGCCAATCACAGCGCAGTTAATCCTCCTACCGTCGTGCCGACTTCCTCAAGCGGCTATCACTATGAAAGTTGGACGGCTTTAATTGAGAGGCAGATATGAGACAAGCAATTGCGCCGGCGCAGGAGAGTCAATATTGTCTATTGATAGCAATATCTTAGCTGCTTCTGCGGCACCAACGAGTCCCAACTAGACAATGGCGCCATGTATCATACAATCAATACTTGATCATGTTATTATACTCTTTCAGTCTTGTTACATTTTGCCCCTTCCTCTTACCTTTCTGCTTCGTACCTGGAACACCCTAGTCTTCTCTCTCTCCTCTTCTCCCGGTCTTGCTCTTTCGGTCCTCTACATCCCTTGCTTTGAATATCGCTTTCAAAACAAGCCGTGAATAATTTCCACGTGGGAAACAACATGGCACGGTGTGAGTGAGATTGCTGTGGCCTGCCCAACGCATGGTCGTCTTGGACCACATTGTGCCCGTTACAGATTCCAATCCCACCTCAGCGCCTGGCGGGATCACGAATCCGGTATAAACTCATCAAAACTTGGCCTGCCACTGGCTGGGATCCAAGCGAGTGGAACTTGGTAGGTGGGCACCGTCAGCCAGCCCATTGCTGATATAGTTGCATTAGTGCCAATATTCCACATTTTTTTTTCTTCCTTGGTGCCAGGTCCCGTCCGTTTCCCCTCAGTGGGTGTCGTGTGAATCAATGTCGTCTTTGCTGGGCAATGAGCCCACCTGGGCCGCCCGCAGTACCTAATGGCAATCGAGTGTGTCTTCTGCCACATCCATTCATCGCCCTGTCTGTCTGTCTGTCTGTCTGTCCTTGCTGTCCAGGCGTGGTCCAACGGTCGTCGAGTCCTTCTCGTCTGTAGTGTACGCACGCGCGGTAGGTACGGACACTACTACTATGCTGTGGTAGGCACATGCCTGTATTCCCTTCGCTTGCTAGCGTTCATGTACCCATCTTGGTGGGTTGCGTGTCGTTGCTCATAATCCTTACTGTGAACGATGATTCCTTCTTGTTTCCCCTCCCCGCTGCTGGCCGGGTCGGTCGTGGCATGAGGGGTCCTCCCATCAGTCGCTAGCTGTGAACCTTTTTATGATCATCGTGAGCCCTTACCTTCTGCCCGCTCTGACCCTTCGGAACTCTCTCTCTCTTTCTCAACCAAACGCCAAATTTTTTATTCTTCCCTCTCTCCACACATACTACTCGCTCGCTCCCTGAATCGGCTCTACCGGACCTCTCTTTCCCCTTCCCATCTTTGCTCTCGAGACACTGCTGTCGTTGTCTACGGGAGAGTCCCAAGGACTTTTTTTCTGCACTACTCGAGGGCTAGCCTGACTGGTTGTCTGTCCCTGCATCTTTGCTTGTCGCGCAGCTAGCCGTTTCTACAACAGCCAGACTCTTCTCAGTACGCAACAAGGCAAAGGAAAGAATCCCGCATAGTTCTTGCTCGCCGTCACCATGCAGTTCCGCGCCTCCATCCGCTCGTTCATCGCCATGCACTCGCACAAGTGCGGCATCTGTGGCACGGAGTACTCGTCTGGCAGCTGCTGGTACTGCCACCCTCAGCACAAGCCGGCACCGCCCAGCGCAGGGGACGTCTAAACAAGCCGAAGGGGCCAATCTTCTCAACTCTCGCTAAAAACAAAAAAATCACCATACTATTTACGCATACACTCTGAGCAACTAACGATCCATAATGTATACTTGACTGCTCTTTTTTGGTTGGGGATCTCTCTTGTTTCCGGATACCGAAATTGTCACACACATCTTCCTCATCACTCTTCACACACACCCGCGAGCGCGCTGGCTCCATGAACCCTTGCCAAGCAAAGCGCCCACAAAGCTTGGCGCAGAGAGAGGGTTCATGCTTGGCATGGGACAGTGGGCATGAATCAGCCTGGCTCGAGTTTCGGCCGTGTCGTCGAGAACTCACATGCAGTGGTGCTTTACATTTGGGGCGTTGGATCAGCGGTTGGAACGAAACACCAAACAACACAACGCACGCCACAAACACACACACGCACATGTCTTCGCTCCCTAATCTCGGTCACCATCTCCTACTCGGGTAGCGGCGTCGCGGTCTGGCTGCGCCGTCGTACCTCCGCAACCCAGAAACTTTCGTTAAACAACAACAGCATCAACCGGGATGGTCTTTTCACGACCAGGAAAGGATCCGTCAAAGCACCCTGCTGCTCAAAGGCCCGGTGGGTTCTTGACTTTGGCGGATCTTGGATATTCTACGCTACAGCAACCGCAACTGCTGCTCTTACTGGAGTGAACTCATCTCTCCCCTTATCGACGACGGAAATTTGGACTGGGGGGAATCCCAGAGGATGGGCTATAATACCTCTGCTTTATGATTGGGAAACAGGAGTATCGGCGCTCTATCGGGAAAGGGGCGGAAATTCAAAAAGGGCTTCAAGAACTCTTGATGGGGTTCTCACTGGGACATGATTTATATCTGCTTCGACTTTTGCATTTTCTTTTCTTTTTTGCTGCTTTGGCTGTCTGGTATGGGGGAGGGACAAGACGTGTGTCCTCTTCCGTGGCTCAGAGAAGGCCTGATCCTCTGGATCGAACGGTAATCTCACGTTTGATGTTCGTCTCCATCAGCTTTGGGTGTTTTTTTCTGCTTCTGAACTAGTATACAATTCCGGCGACCACCAGAGAATGCAGTCTTTATTTGGCCGTCAAGACCACAAAGGGTCACATCATTTTTCAATAGAATTGCAATTTGCAGGCTATCAACTACTAGGACATCAAGACCGCGGTGGCAGTATACCCGAACTATACATATATACCACGGAAGACCACGGAAGACCACGGACGACGTCCTCCTTGTCCGTAAGCCTGGCAATGCTCATGGAGCAAACCTAGGAGCACATTGTGACATTGAGGTAGGAGAGCGGCATGGCTGGCTCCTCGGGCGGTATAAGATGTAGATGCTGTCGTGGGTAGCCATGTCCGCGCAATACTAGCTTACCTGCGTATGGCTTTGCTGGCCGAGATTCGGTGTATATGATATCATGAAAGAACACTGAGAGCATGCAAGAACTTGACATCTTCGTTCTGGGCGTCTGGTTCTACATTGGTATTTGACAAGTCACTCTATTCGTCTATACAGATCAGAGACCACCCGGTAACTGTCAGAATGATTAATTAGTGAGCGGGCTCCGGTATGAAATATCGTGATAACAAATTGTTTGCTGGTTCTCGAGCGTCTCTGTGAACATCAGCTTGAAAAAGCAAATGCAGAATCAACTAGGTTATACCTATAAATAGCACTTTTGATGGGGTCAGTGAATACTATTGCCGCTTCAAAATATGACACGAAACTGGCAGAAATAGTGGCGCTCTTTTCCAAGTGTTTTTGTTGGTATTAGTCTTTGGGATCTACGATGCTCATCGCGCTTGCATCTGCCCCTAAGTATGTAAATCGATCCGAAATCACGAACTTCTATATGCGCACTATATGTGGCAGCCTGTATCGAACCATGGTCTCATGCATGGCTCATTCAACACTATCGCACACGGACACGACCACACTATTCGGCGGATGCACACCAAGGAGATGTCAAGACCATGAACTTCTCTGCCCACCCAAGCCCACTGCAGCAGCGTGTAGCCATGATGATGCTCATCTGGCACTGATCTGGCATTGAGCGTCTGGCGGCGCGTCGTTCTCGAGGACATCCAGAACTCAAACGTCATGGGCTCTGTGGTTCACACCAACTGTTATCCAGACCGGGTCGGGGTTTCCCGTGTCACCTAAAATTGCGTCGAAATTCCCATTGCATCTTTAACTCGAAGTGAACGAGTCAATGCCCGTCGCGCGTGCCAGAGGATGCAGACTGGTTCAATCTCGCCCCAGAAGCACGCATGAGTATTAGCGACGGAAGTGCCTCCGCGTGGCGGAGAACCTAGCTTCGAGCTTTGCAATGCCGTGGAGAGCTGTGTTTGATGATGATATGCCCAAGCTAAAATGATGCAAGTCTTTGGAGACAAGTGTCGTCTCGAACGCGCTCAGTTTGGTATAAATGCGCACCACACGATGAATGTTGCTGAGTTGTAGAAAGCTTGTTGTTTCCACGACAAGCCGGCCAAGAACATCTTCCGTGGATCGTACCCGAAATACAACAGTGTATATCCTACAGTGTCCACGAAGCGGAAGACTCTGTCACACACAGTCAGTGCCCATCCTCCAAATTCAACTATACTGCACACGTTTTCTCATCGTCACAAAGCTGTTCTGCGGACTTACAGATTCAAAAGGAAGATGCCCAGAGCGAATCTAGGCATTGGACCCACGACCGTTGTTTGTATCGTTTCCCGGGCGGTATAGCATACGGGAGGTATCCGAACGATGGTCATCATCAGCTCGGCGGCCAGAGCATATGTGTATTTTTGCTCATCGTGGGCACACGTGCGGATGATAAATAGAGTCAGAGCTACAACCGACAATCCAAAGTCAATCTAGACACATATTCCAGTCAGCAAGGCATGAACAGAACGTATTGGTGCGGGTGGTCGCATACCGTCGTGGGTATTAGCACGGAGGGGACCTCCTTGTACATGGTGACGGCCAGAACGAGAGCCAGTACTCCAAGGCCGACTTGGATAATGGCCATGACGAACCACGTGACTGTTGCCAATAATCGTTTGATCCGACACGGCCCGTGCAATAGTTCCTGGCTGCCCTCGGAACTCCCTCCGCCACAGACGGGCCAGGCGCAGAAATGGCATATGTAACCATACTCGCCATTGGCGAGCTCCAGCAGCGGACCATGTTTCCGCTGATAATCGGGTGTGAGCTTCACGCGCCAGCAGCGGAAGCAGATGGAGCGCCAGGCGTCATGATCGCGGGTGACATCCAGGATCAAGCGGCCGAGGCCTGGAGTGGTCAAACACTCGCTGCAGCAACCTTGCAGCACGGCGTCGTGCTGGCCGTAGCTGGAGAACTGCTTCTGCAGAACGTCGGGGGTGATCACGTGACGGTAGGAGCGGCATACTTGTCGCAGGCGCACCGTCTCGGGCAGATCCAAGTGGTTGAGGATCATGAACTGGAGCTCCAGGGGCAGTGCAGGCAGGGCGGCGGCGGCGTTGGGAGAGGGGCCGGCTCCGCCGCCTGGCTGTCGCGTGGCCTCGGCGTCTGCGTGGCCTCTGGAGATGCGCCGTATGCGGGATCGCAGCTCAAGATGATTCCGGTGGGTCTCCTGTTGCGTAACCTTGTCGGCGTGCCGGAACAGCATCATCTTGCCAACGGTCGCTCGGGGCGCTCGGCCGCGAGTGCCTCGGTGTCGCCGCAACGAGCCGCAAGAAGATGGGCCGCGACAGTGTCAGTATGACACGATGAGCGATCAGTTCTGTCGTTGGGCTGCCCGTGCAGACCTGCGTCGCGGGCGATGGTAGCCCGAAAGTCTACTGCCGGCGGCGGGTGGTGGTGGTTTGGTGGTTCTGCCTTCGCTACTGCTCAAGAGCCTGGCCAGGGTGGTGCCGCCGATCTCCAGCTACTGTCGGCCGTCCGCAAGGCAGCGTGCCAGCCAGTTTTCCTCATCGGTCGCGCCGCTTCAGATTGTCCGTCTGCTGTATCCTGTCGAGGGGGCCGGGACAAGGGCGACAGAGGAGGCAAGAGTGAGATGGGGAGCGCTGAGCGTCCAGCGCAACCAAGGACGGGACAGGATGGGGATTCCAAGACCCAGAGTGCAAGTAGGCTGAGCAGTTAGACGAGATGCAACGAGGTGGGCAGGTTTTATGGTGTCCGTCTCGGTCGCTCGCGGCTTGGGGGGGTTTAGTGTCGATAGCAGGTCAGCGTCCGCCGTACCGTGCTTGGGTGTGTAATGTAATGTATTTGTCCGTTTTTTTTTTTCCCTCCCAGGGGGTGACAGGTCAATCAATCCAATCAAACAAGCAGTCCCGCGAGTTCGAGCAGTCAATCAGTCCACCTCCAACAAGGTCGCTGTCGCCGCCTCGGCCGGGTCTCCTGTCCTTGTCCTTGGAAACGAGCCTGAGGGACCTGAAGGGGGACGGACGCGGGTCTTGGCCAGCCAACTGGATGCAAGAATGACGGCGGATTTTGTATTTTCCCAGGCGCATTTCCGGGTGTCCGGCACCTCCCCAGCGGCTCGTCTTCAAGGGAGGGGGGAGGCGGCGTCTAGCGCCAAGAGTGCGGGTAGTCGGCACGCATTACTCAGAGTGGGTTGGCTGTACTTCAAACCTGAGCCTGCCAACTGTGCGTGGTCAGTGGCTCTCCCCTCGTTTTTGCTCACTGGCCGCGGTGCCGGTATCCGATCTGTAGATGCAACATTCCGTCCAGCGACCCAGGAGTGGGAATGCCGATCACCAAGGCCTGTACACCACTTGACTTTTCTTTTCTTTCTCTTTTCCTCTCCCTTGTCTGTATTCTAGGTATTTGTTTATTCATGATTCTCATGTATTGACCAATTCGTCAATTATGCATTATCGGCTTTGCTGTATCTGAAATCAAGTGTCAGATGTTGGCCATGACATGTACCATCCAGCTTGTAGCGAATGCAGGGTCTCGTCTTATGGCGCAGTTTGTGTAGCACAGGTGCATACTTAGATGGTGGATTACTGAGGCCGCCTATATCCGTATAGTTACCAACCCTCGTGGTATTCCTGGTGTAATGGATATACCAAAGTAGGTAAGAAGAAATACAAACGTAGACGCAATAAGTATGGCATATGCATCCGCCTGCAGGTACAGAGCAGGTAAGTAACTCGGTTTAGTTTTGCGGCGATGGTGAGTTAGCGAAATCTACTGCACTGTAATTTGTAGCAATCGCCGCAATGCCGCCTGGCGGAAAAAAAAAACACTGACAACCAACCCTGCGGCCCTGGTGGCCAGCAGCGTTCATGTTGAAAATGTGTTGCAGTGTCACAGGGCTGAAGCTAGGGCGGTTCAACGTTGGAGAAATCTGAGTCCTGGCCCCTCCCCAGTGCCGGACTCCGCGCTGGCCAGAATGTCCCAATGCATGTTTCTTTCTCGTCGGGCTCTCCTTGCCGCCGGCACAATTTCCCTACACACCCAGCGCATGACTCGGGCGATGCGAGCTTGGCGCACATGTTGCTGTCAGGTAAATAAGTTGGCAAGCTGTACGAGGTACACGCAAAGGAGTGTCGAATATTAAGACGAATAAAACGAGACCAGATGAGAAGACGAAAGGAAGGAAGAACTCGATATATTCAACATTTACATATTTCGATATGGTGTCGCCAGAAGAGCACCAAGATGTAGACCTTTGAACGGAAACTCCGCGGCGAAATATTTTGCTTTCTCGTCCGTAGACCTGCCAAAGCAGGTAGGTAGGTACCTACCGGTAGGTACTGCACAGCATGGTCTGGTAGTCTGGGGGCTACCTCGATGGGGCCACCGGTGCCGTACCGTACACTCCACAGGGATTAAAAAGGTTAGTTTGGTACTCGGTCCCAGATTTTCTGCCACCATGCTGAGTAGGTGGTTGCGCCATAGAAAACGGTTGATAGAATACTGATTTTCATTGAAAACTGGGACTGTACCAAACTAACCTTCTTAATCCTTGGGGAGGTGTACATACGGCCAACTAAAGTAGCACTAGGATCAATGAATTATCATTATTGCTGGGCCACGGTTGCGTCAATGAAGGTCGATCGTCATAAAGTCTTGGCAAGATCTCGACAGCGCCTATATGTATCAAGCCGCTGGCGCGCAGGACAGGACGTCGATAGTCGAGCTTTAAACCATTGAAGCTTTTTGTCGTTCTGATGCCAGTAGGCTTGCTTCGCTGATCTCCCGTTCCACGAGCGACCGCTTGCATACCTACATAATACGTACATGACCAACATCGGATACCGGATGTGCTGGTCGTTGCCGATTTTGCCGATTCTTCACACATTGCCTATGCTAAAATGGACAGCTCCAAAACCACGCCGCCTGTTTGCCTTGTCTTTGTCTTCCCCCCAGCGGCGCCCACTTCGACGCCCTCCCGAATAACCGCGGATTCGGCATCAGCTCCTCTCTCGCGATGCACCAATTATGGGGCTGATCTGCTTTAGGCTTGCTAGGGATAATCGTCAAGAAAGAGAGGGAGGGAAAGGAAAAACTACACGCAGACTCAGCAATTATGCACGGGCTGCTAGTATTACAATACCCGAATGGGTCAAAACGCGGGCCAAGCGAGTTGCCGCCGAAAAAGAAGCCCACGCCACTACCGTAGAATAGGTTTGGTATGTAGCACCCTCACAAGAGAGAGCCGATGGGATATCTCAAACCCCCCATGATATATGACTAATTGAATCCCAGGGCACGCATGAATCATTCGACTAATCTGTAGAGACCACTATGTCGCAGGTCATCTGTCCCGACGATTTTGAAGGATCCTTTGTTGTTGAGGCTTCATCATCCGCGAAGCCGGCCACACCTTGGAATGAGGAAGAGACTCGGGCCGACCTGGGTCGTCCGCGAGGCGTGTCTCTACTCCGTAGGTAGGTATGCATGCTCAATCCCTTGTGTCGGGAGGTATGCCTGAAATCCATGCAAGAGGCTCAAGTGTATCTGGATTCTGCCGGCTGCCAAGTGGTTTGTCTGCACTCGTACATTTCGTACATGCGCTCAAATTCCACGAGATCTACGGAGTGCCTACCCTACGTTGCTGTTTGCGGGTTATCTGACAGTGGATAAGTATGATGGAGTCGCAAAAGCCCAAGCCCCCCACGATAGGAGGTCCCGTCGATCGGATCAACCCATGGACTTGGGACACGCTGGCTGGCCCCTTTGCACCCGAATCCTGCATCGTGACCACCAGCAGTCGATATCTCGCTGCATGACCCAGACGAAATATGATTCTCTTCAGGACAGGTCTCATCGTCTGCAGTGCAGGCTGGCCACGCTGAGGAGAACTTGGATAGGGTTTCAAATTGGCTTTATTGGAATCGAAATAATGTCAATGAGCAACTTGGGCCTGGAAGCAGGCCCTTGGGATGAACGGCCTGGCCAGCCTTTTCCCGCGCAGCGCGATTGAGAGCTTTTCCTAAGCAGGGGCTGCATGGATGAGTTTTGCATGTAGGCTGCAAGTTCAAGCCGGACCTATCTGTTCAACGTTGCGTCTGTCCGTCCTCATAGTGATCGCTGTTCACAAGTGAAGAAATGTATGTCACGGCATCAGACCATCGGAGGGTTCTTCAGACTTTGTCTTTGAACACTGTCTTACAACAAACCGCATAACGTCCTGAAGATGATTAGCCGTGAAATGGCTTAGTCCCTTTCTGGGGAGGGAACTGTGGCGCTGCCCTTACAAATCTTTCATGCCGGTTTGTCGCGCAGGCTGTCGTAGTCGACGAGGCTACCCCGATGCTCAGTACTTCCATCATCGCTACCGAGTAATCTCGCTTGCGAGTCAGTCAATCAGTCTGTAGAATTATCGCCTCTGGGCCCTGAGGTAAGAAAGTAAGACAACTTATTGGCTCCGAGCGTGACTTTACTGCCTCGTGTTCGTACGCCCGCGAAAGGTTTGGCCATTGACATCTGTGGTCAAGAACTACCAGGTGAGGATATTTGAACCATGATATGGACCTGGCTGGATGTCTGATCTAGGTAGCGTGGTCTCAAGAACACGCAATACATCTCATTGAGGGAAGGGTTATTTTACGCATCAGTTTCGGGGGATTTTTCCGACTGCATATCTGACATCCAGCTGCCACATGCAGAATGCCCAATGCTTGATTTGTATATACTGTGGCCAAGCCCGCTTCGCCGTCGCTCTTCTCTAAATGCAACGTCAAACTTGTAGTCGACAGCCACAAATCCGAGGCCCCCCCGAGGCCCCCCCGCGGCCCCCGAGGCCGCTCGGATCCTCCTATTCCAAATATATGCCGGATACTCGCGACAGGAACGGACAGTCGGTGTCCGTCAGCGTCTTCTTCTTACCGAATTGGATATATTGGGGATTGAGTTGGCCTCGTTTTGCGGTATGGGAGTTCCCCGCAATTGTATATGACCGTCCCGTGACCAGGCAGGTATCTAGGTAGGGAGCAGCGGTATCGTGGCGGCGGGTGGAGAAGCCCCGTCGGTCGGCCGCTGGGAGCCCGGCCAGGAGGATCCATCAATACCTTGCTCCAGCCCGGAGCCGGACTGCTGCCAAGCCCGGTGTTGTTTTCCAGCAAAGACCTTGCCAATTGTTCCGAGGCGAGAAAGGCTGGGTCTCTACGTCCGCCAGCCTTGCATGTTCCCACTCCATGGCAAGTTTTATCGCTGCTCTGGGAACCAGATGGGACAAAAAACAGCATTGTTGAAGTCGGCGAAGCCCAAGCAGATATAATACTATCCATGATATTTCCCATCCGCTTTGCACAGCGTCTCTATCGACGGCCAAAGGGGTACCTCGGTGTTTATTTTCGATACCCTGCAAATATATGTTCAACCACTACAGCGGGCTACATCGAACCGCTGCGCTGTCTACTTTTCTTTTCGTCAATTCCTTCGCTGATCAATCTCACTACATCCTCTACGGTACTCCCGGGGAGCACCGCACGTGTAGGCCCAGATCCTAAGGCCGTGTCCTCGCTGACGATCCTGTAGCACTCAGCTACGCTTTGAAAACTGCATTTTTCGAGGAGTCACTACAATGTCCCGATTACATGATTGAGTCTGGGTTTCATTGACTTACAGAGTCTTGTCAAAACCGCCGTATTCCGCGGCCGTTTCACTCATCTCCAGCATCTCGAAATACCATCTGTATGCTGTGTGTGGCATCCTGACGAGTCCTTCCTGGGCTGCTTTCAGGGTTGCTGGTTTGTATTTCCCCAGGAATTCCTGTAACTCGTCGAGAACTCCTAGCCGGTGGGCAGTCGTAAACGCCTGGATTGCTAGGGCGATGAAACCCTTGGTGGTCATGCCAAAACACATCTTGACTGCAGTTGCCGCCCCAATCTTGTCACTCATATGCTCCACATTCAATGTCCGTACGAGATCTGGGTCTGGAACCCGGTTGGGGCCGCATAGCAGGAGAGTGGGACAGTGCCATACAAGTCCTCCCTCACTACTGCCAGCTGGTGATGGCTTCTCATGAGGAACTCCTCCGCTTATCACACCGTCAATGAAGCGAACGCTTGCTGTATCATCGAAGACAGCTGCGATGAGGCGTGCACTCTGCGGTGATACTGCGTTGAGATCAAGAAATTGTATGGTCCTGTCACCTGGACCACTATCTTGGGACGCCACCACAGCTGCTTGTATCCTCTTTGCTGTGCTGTGGGCATCCCGCGGAGGAACAATTGAAAGGATGTAGTCGGCCTGCGCGACGAGCTCCAAGTCATTCGGCAACGCTTCTATGCTGTGTGTCTCTGCATGCTCTTTGGTGACCTGGCTGTGGTGTCCCAAACGCAATCAGTACGCTTTCAGTAACATCTGGCCATGCCTAGATATCAGCATACCTTCTATCGCTGACGTTTGTCACAACTCGGTAACCGTGATATTTGAGCAATCGCGCCACTCCCAGGCCCATCTCACCAATTGAGATGATTGCAATTGTGGGCGCCATCGCAACATAAGGGCGTGACTTTTCGAAGCTGCGAATTACTTGGTATGGTTTTATAAGACTTGTCGCACCTCAGCAACAACACTTTGAAGCGTACATCACTCATGTAAGAATAACAGAGATGCGGTGGAGGACGGAGACTCACAATCCGCTCGAGCTTGCGCGGCCACCTGAGCGGAGAAGCCATAAGGGACGGCATTCTCCGCAGCCAACGCGATTGAGCCCGGGATCATCCACGCTGAATTCCTGTCCCCTCCAAACCCGGACATTGGTGACGCGTGAAGACGGTCCGCCATGCGGATCTGATGGCATCTATAGAGAAATGCGGCTGTGGCGATGAATCTCAAAGGGCCAGCGATATATTCCAAAGTACCCTGTATGCTACAACCAGGCTGTTGAGCTGATACCTCTGGGCCCATTTCAAAGTGCTGTCACGATGACTGATACTAAACTCAAAGTTGAGAAACCTGCTCATATCGAAACCCGAGCTAGCCCTCATTGTGACTTGGGTACCTTGAGTGCTGAAGATGCAGAGTTCCTGGCTTCGTTTACAGAGGGACAGCGCAAGCGTGTCATTTGGAAGGTAAGAGTGCCCAAATACGCGTAGTACATCCAGCAGCTGATCTCTCTTTCCCAGGTCGACATTCGACTGATTCCAATGTTGACGATCTTGTACTTGATCTCATTCCTGGATCGATCAAACATCGGTACATCTCGAGTTCAACTGTGCTTAATCAATTGCACTAATGTGGGCGATTACAGGAAATGCCAAAATTAAGGGGCTGGACACCGACCTACAATTGAGTGGCGTTCAGTGCAATGTCGCTCTTTGTATCTTTTTTATACCGTATATTCTGTTAGGTGAGTACCGACCTGCCAAAATTCCGACCCCGTTGCAGGTAAGTTGACGATACAAAACTAGAAATCCCCTCCAACTGGATTCTGTCGAAAGTCAAACGTCCATCACTGTACCTTGGGGCGATGATCATCGCATGGGGCATTGTGATGACACTGTCCGGTGTTGTCCAAAGCTATGCAGGCCTATGCATTACAAGGATTCTGCTCGGGGTCTTTGAGTAAATGAAGAGGTTGTAGCTATATCTTTTTCGACGACTGACAGTTTCATAGAGCGGATTTCTTCCCTGGTGCAATATACCTGGTAGTAAGTAGCGGTCGATGGGTGCACACCTAATCAGGACATGCCACTTCCGATTACAGAATTACCTACTCAAATGTTCAACAGAGTGTCTGGTACCTGCGAGACGAGTCCCCAGGTGCGGATCGCGATATTCTATTGCTCAAGCGCAAGTGATTTGCCTTCCTGGCACACTCGTATCAGTATCGCCCTTCGGAGGCACGGCTAATGTGTTTGGCGAAATCTAGCCGCAGGCGCCTTCTCTGGACTGCTTGCCTACGCCATCGCAAAGATGGACGGCGTTGGTGGTTATGGGGCATGGCGCTGGATCTTCACAATTGAGGGCCTCGCATCTGTAGCTGCAGGCGTCATTGCCATGCTCTTGATGCCTGACTCACCAGTATTGTCTGATTATTTCTTTACCCCAGACGAGATCCGCTATCTCGAGGTTCGACAACTTGCCGTCACTGGACAAGGCCACCACAGACATGGGGAGGACGGCCGCAAGTTTGATTAGAAAAGTCTTATCGAGGCTTTGAAAGATTGGCAGATGTGAGGCAACACAGCTAAGCTGAAGTTTTTTTTTTGGTTGAAAATAATTAACTCTGTTCTAGGTATCTGTTGGCCATTGTTTATCTATCGAGCACCGGCCCAAACTATGGTTTGAAGTTTGTAAGGAATACCGGAATCAAGATGAAGAGTCATGCCTCTAGGTCCGGTCTGATCATTACCTACCAATTCAGACCATGCCGCAGATCATTAAGAACACGGGTTACGAATCATCTATGGCGCAAGTATTGACAATTCCTCCTTATACGGTCGGAGTCATCGCGACCATAAGTTCAGCATTATTTGCAGACAGGTTTACTTGGTAAGGTTTTGCTGAAAAATGGCACCGAATTCTTCGACAGCAACTGTGTCTACCCACTCGCCCACTCATAAGTACCTGCTTCCACACCGATGGGCTGATTTCTGAAACTTGTAGGCGCATGCCGTTCGCTGTTGCAGCCGACATTTGCTTGGTTATTGCTCACGCGATCCTCTACGTTTTTGGTCCGACACAAAAGCAACATATACCTGGTAATCACCGAAAGCACCCACACTCATTTGAAGTCATCACTGAATAGCATTTTATAGCTTGTTACTTCACTGTTTGCCTTGCCTGTGTGGGATTCTACCCAATCCCCCCCCCCCCCAACTGTCAATGCGTGGCTCATCAGCAATACGGCTCCTCAAATCAAGAGGGCCATGGCTATCGGGTATTTCGTTGGACTAGGCAATATTGGCGGCATATTCGGGTCTTTCATCTACAGAGACAGTGAAGCACCGACATACCCAAGTGTAAGTTGGCCCTCACCCTACGATCTGAGAGTGACGATCAACTTATATTAGATAGGGATACGCCACTGCATTCTCTCTGGCATGCGCTGGCATCATAGCGTCTCTCATCTTAGAACACTGCTACAAGAGAATTAATGACACGAGATCCAAGATGAGCGCGGACGATGTCAGGAGGCAGAGCACAGCGAGGACACAGTGGAGAGAATGGGGTGATTGGTCACCCCTTTTCAGATATTCATACTGAACGGGAGCATTATGAGATTCCAGCGAGATGTATAGCCTGTAGACGGATGCATCTGAGTCGTTGGCCGGTCGTTATTGGCACAGCAGCTTTGTAGGCCACGATAGATAAGGCTTGGTGCTTTGAGAATGGTTACCTGTGTTTATTTACAGGCAACATTTCAAGAGTTTTTGAGGACATGGTCGGTTCCTGAGCCAGGCTGGGGAAAGCACCTGATTATCAAGATCGCGGAAGGCGCATAATTATGAATAAATACGGGCAACATAAATAATTGTATAATATTTTTTTTTTAACGGTTTTAGCAAAGTTATAAGTAATTTTATTAATAAAACATAGCTCGAAAAGCTATATTTTAGTTCGGGCGGCAATAATAAAAATATCGTTAGTTTACAGGTTTATATTAGCCTACCCGGGCCGCTTATAACTAGCGCTTAAAGTTTATTTATTTTTTATTTATAAGTAAAGTCTAGCGTCGTGATAAATAATTAAGCTTTTTTTTTTCAATAAAATCCATTTAAAATTAGTTGTATAATAAAATTAGCAAATCGAATTTTATATTTTGCTAATTAGCGTGGCCAGCTTACTTGGGTGGCCAGCTTACTTGTGGACTACGTTATTTATTTCTATCCCTTCAATGGTTCCCTTCGTGATATAGTCTCCTGTCATACGATAATAGTCATTGAGACCATATCCCCACCCCCCGCGCTTCAAACCAGCGCGAGACTGCTTGCGAGTCTCGCTGGGATATCCGGCAAAGTATCCGGGCGTGCAGGTGGTCAAGACTCGGTAGCCATGCGCACGCTTCATGACCTCGTGGGTATATTTCTCTTCTGCTTCCTTTGAGACACTGACAATGACGCGGTCTCCATCACCATCGCCTCGCTTGCAGGCCTCAGCCACTATGTGAGCGATAATCCTGCCGCTTGCGTCAAACGCCGATGTGAGGTTTGGGGAACTACCAGTCCCAGAATTGCCGTGGAAGAAAAGATTGGGGAACCCATGTGTGGCCACTCCGAAAAGTGTACCGAAGTCTTCACTAATCCACTTCTCGCCCAGATCCTGGCCGTCCCGACCTGTCACAGGTGCTCCCATGCGCACTGCCGGAGATCCATCTTCCGAGGAGGAGGAGAAGAAGCCGGTCGCAAGAACTATCACGTCTAGCTCATATTCGGAACCATTGGCCACAACGCCATTGGTAGTGTATGCTTCCACTCCCTTTCCATCAGTGTCCACCAGCGTAACGTTGGACTGATTGAAAGAGCTGAGGTAATCGTCATGGAAGGTTGGTCGCTTGCACCATCCCGGATACCACGGTTTCAACTTCTCAGCCGTGGCAGGATCCTTGACCTGACTAGCAATATGAGCTCGGACTCTGTTGGCGCGCTCCACATCCATGTCATACATGTATTGCAGATGCGCATCATAGTTCTCCGGTGTGATGTCCTTGGGGGTACCCACGATCCCAGCGAAGGAGCGATGGTCCGACCAGCCGTCACTGACCAAATCGATAGGCTGTGGGTTATCTGAGATGAAGTGATTGAAATTTTCCCGTCTCTCCAGCTGCCAGCCCTCTTTGTAGGCGATCTTTTCCCAGTCACTGGGATCTGTGACCATCTGGCCGCGGGGCCCGCAATACGAAGGAGTGCGCTGAAAGACGTAGAGATGCTTGGCCCACTTGGCGAGATGGGGGACAACTTGTATAGCCGTTGCACCGGTACCGATGATACCGACTCGCTTGTCTTTCAACTTGTGCATGGAAGGATCCAATTGCGACCCGCCGGTGATATTATAATCCCATCGTGATGTGTGAAACACATGCTTCTGCTGTCTGAAATCGGTGAAGCCGGGCAAATCTGGGAAAGCCGGCGAATAAAAGACACCGCCGGCAGATATGAGGAATTGTGCTTCCACGGTCAGGCTGATGTTGTCGTGTTTGGCGCCGAGAGTTCGTTTCAATTCCGTGATCCACCGGCCCGCCTTCTCATCCCAAAGCGTCTTCTCCACCTTGGTGCAGAACATACCGCGGAGGCCGAATCTTGCAGCTGCTCGCTCGGATTGACCGCGAATCTCGGCTCCATAAGAGTACTTATGTTTGGGCATATAGCCGGTCTCCTCGAGCAGTGGCAGATAGCAGTAGCCCTCGACGTCACACATCAAGCCCGGATACCTGTTCCAGTACCAAGTGCCTCCCCAACCCCCGGCATTATCAACAATGACGATATCTTCAGTCTTGAACCCAGCTTTGATGAGGTGATGGGCGTGGACAATGCCGTTGTGTCCTCCACCTACAATAAGAAACTTGATCTTATCGCCATCTTTCAGCGGGGGCTCCTCTGTAGCTATAGCATCGTGATCGACGAAGAGATCCGAGTCCAGTTCTGTCAAGGCGGCGGAGCGAAAGCTTGACAGTTGTTTGCTAGTCGGCGCGCGGACACGTTTTTCGCGTTCTTCGTTGTACTTGTTCTTGAGTTCAGAATCCATTGATGCTTAAGAATCGAAAGAGGTTGGTAATGAGAAGATTGTATTGTGACGAGATGAGACATCTGTCGTATTTGTCTTCTCAATTGCCTTATTTATTTTAACGAGCCACGGAATCCCGGGGGCCGGGAGAGACCCGGCAGTCCGGAAGCCCGCCTCGAATTATACCCTTGGTTACGGCTGTTGTAGTTTCCGTCTCCCACTTTTTGTGAAATAGTGGAGTTAATTACTATAATTGTGCAAGACACGGGATTAATTAGTACGGAGTGTCACGATTCCTCGGGGCCGGCTATTAGGGGGCTATTTTTAGTGCTGCAGGGATAGGCGTTAATGACGGTTTGAGCCGTATCAGACGCCAAATTCTATATACGACAACCAATCTCTAGTCTCGATTAAGGCTGGATATGCTTGTGGACCGTTTTTATATAATAAAGGATCGTTTCGTTGTCGGTACGCTACGGCCACGTTCTCGAGTTTGATTGGCAGGAAGCCGTGCCAGCTTTCGCGAGCGTACCAATAACTATTATATAACGCTCTTATACCCGTATTCTCCCCTAAAAGGCTTAGTGTCACAAACGGAAGCCTACCCTACCACTAGCGCGGTGAAGGGGCTATAGGTTACCGTGTCACAGGCTATCGAGAAAACGGTCCACTTTCGCCAGGTAGACATGTCCTGTGGTCGCTGGATCAGTACTCAGGTCCGTGACGACTGGGGATCCCCGGTGTTATATGTTTTGTTTTTTTTGTTTTTTTTTTTACTGCTCCCTTGTTTGTTGTCTATCATCAGCGTTTGCTACAGTGAAAACAAGTAAATACGTTGGGGTGAAAATTTTGTTTTGCTATCAAAGTCCACGAGTAAGATCTAATGGTCGTGCACCAATGGTACTTTAGTTTGCCAAGGCTGAGCATGCCAATCATCAATTTGACCTGAGAATTGTGTTGCTATTACTAGGTATGTAATAGTTATTACTATATACCAATCGGCTGATAAAGACGAACAATAAACATGAAAAGAGGGGTCGTTATAGAATGACCAACAAAGAATATAAAGATGAACAGCAGAGATGAACAAGGGGTCCGTGGCAAAATGACCAATGAAGAATGATATGCATCATAAAGTATGCAATCGTCAATGGAGGTAGATGAGAGACTGTGAAAATGGTAAAATAAATCGACCACGGGCGATCGAGGAAGAAGAGTAAAAAGTGGCCGGCTTTGGACCTTTGGTGCAGATTACATCAAAACCGAGTATGATGCAAATGCAATGAATTAGATGCCAGGATCATCCTGCTCGAAAGGCATGTCGGGGGTAAACGAGTTCCAGTTGGCACAGGTGCTTCCACCGTTCTGAATATCCGTGTCCCAGTCGCCAATGGCGCCGCTGGTGAGGATGTTGTCGGGCGACTCGACGAACTGTATCGACAGACCAGAGCTGGCGTGCCACGCGATATGGCAGTGCATGATCCAGGCGCCGGGGTTATCGAGCTGGAAGGCCATGGCGATATAGCCAGACTGCGAGGATGGCAACGTCGCGCCTTTCGGGGTTCTTCAGATTCCACGTGTCCGTGGTACCGTCCCACACCGTATTGTTCTTCTGCGCGAGGATGAAGAAGTCATGACCGTGGAGGTGCAAGGGGGCACGACNCTTCAGATTCCACGTGTCCGTGGTACCGTCCCACACCGTATTGTTCTTCTGCGCGAGGATGAAGAAGTCATGACCGTGGAGGTACAAGGGGGCACGACGGTAAGGGCGTCCTGGGTGGTGGGATCCGCAGTGCTGCTAGAATCACAGCAGAGGATACCGGTACAGTTGACGGCGATATCTTTACTTTTACCGATAGCGTGGCAGTCTGTGTTCCAGCCAGATCGGATCCAGTAGTCGCCGGCCTCAGCGTTGGCGGTGAAAATGATATCGTAACGCTGGCCAATGTGAACGGCAACCTGGTCAGTTTCGTACGGGTTGACAGGCACCAAGTCGGTGGCAATAACAGTGATGTTGTGGCCGTCGATGTGGAAGTTGAAGCCACCGTCGATAGCAACGTTGATCAGACGCAGACGGTAAGTCTTGCCCTGCTCAACGACGACCTCCATCTTGGATCCAGTGGTCACGCTGGTGGTCTGGTCGGTATACGCGTTGGTACCGTCAAGGGCGATATTCTCCAGTGTCGGGTTGCCACCGGGGTTCCAGCCCCAGCGGGTAAAGGCGGGGATATGCGACCAGTCCTGGAGGAACAGGGTGCCGAGATCTTCGNACCGGGGTTCCAGCCCCAGCGGGTAAAGGCGGGGATATGCGACCAGTCCTGGAGGAACAGGGTGCCGCGATCTTCGTCGCAGTTGGCAGAAGCAGGCCCGTTAATGACGAGCGGGCCGAAAATACCGTCGGCGTACTGGAGAGTAAAATGGCTGTGGTACCAGGTAGTGCCGTATCGCAGAAGACGGAAGCTGTAGGTCATGGTATCACCCGAGGCAATCGGGCACTAGGTCACGCCAGGAACGCGGTCCATCTCGGACGAGTTCAGCTGGCGGATACCGTGCCAGTGCACAGAGGTGCCGTTGTCGGGAAGATTGTTGGTAACATGGGCCGTCAGAGTATCACCCCAGTCTGCGGTGATCAGAGGGCCAGGGACAGTGCCATTGAAAGTGATACAAGTGCGGTTGACACCGTCGGCGGAGCAGTCAGCCCCTTCAGCCGAGAGCCAGTATTCACGGGTGACACCGGCATCGGGAGTCTCCAGGTAAAAGTCGGTATTGATATCGAACCCGTCGCTCCAGCAGTTGCGCGAGGTGGCCGAGTTGGTGCAGCTGGACTGGCGCACTCCAAGGCCTTAGTCGGCGTCGGAGGCTGGGAGGGCCATGGTCGAAGCGCCAAAGAGGGCAGCAGCGAGGCCGACCAGCCTGGAGCTGATCATGGCGGGCAAGAAAGCCGGAGAAAATACCAAATGAATGAATGAAGAACACCTAAAGAGTCGGTGTTGTTGTCGTTGTCGTCGTTGTCGATGCGATGAGGACAGGATGAAGACGGTAGAGGTCGTCGACATGGCGAGTCTTCATACTTTTTCTTCGCCATATGTGATGTCGATTTCCACCTATAACTTCCATCCGGATTCGCCAAACCTTCAGCGGCTACGCGAGAGAACGTATGTTCCCCAGTGAAGGTCATGTCTGCGGTGAGGCCCGAGGTTTCGAAAGTCTCAGTCAGAGAAGGCATCGTCAATACGAATTAGGTATACAGCGAGCGAGAACCTCATGAACGCGTATGCACTTCCAATAACTGATCCTCTGTCGTGGCCAAAGGACCCCGGTATAAGCAGGCATCATGAAGAGCCTCCTGAGCCTCCGATGCACCCTAAGATGCGGTTTGACTGTGAGTATGGCCTAGTCAAGGCAGCCGCGTAGGTATGCGAGCGAGTGTGCATGGATAGGCTGGACAAACCTTGGACGAACTATTGATCAATGCAGGATCAAAGCGCGTCTGAATATCACAGGTAATACATGGTGCGCTGTGGTTGAATCTGAAGTTCTGTTCCACGACGGCAAGTTTGCCCCATATTCGAAACTTAGGTACCTAAATAGAATATCGGTCTGCTACTTGTTTTCAACATCTGTCCTTGAATGATCTTGGAACAAGCAATTGTTGGATTTGGTTTGTACATCGAACCATGTGTAGTCATGGTGAGCCTACAGCAGGGGAGTTGCATGCCATGCTCTCTCCGAGACGTGGACATGTATATTAGTAGTTGATAGAACACTTGCTGGTGTCCTGGGCACTCACTCGGTTTGACTGCATGCATCCGGAATGATTTCTGGGATTGGTAATGTGCCCACTAAGCCGAATGTTGTTTCTGCCTGTTTATGTAGCCCTTAAATCCAGAATTTCAAGAATAAGAACAAATGAAGTCGGGTGATGACTAGGGTGTATGCAAAATTGGAGTTTATACTGCGCCGACTAGCATATCTCGAGTTTCATTCACCCAAGTACCCGAAAACATCAGACATGGAGTAAGCACCATCCGGAGTAGCAGGCACAGGGAGGCTGAACACGAACCTCCTGGGGTGGGTAAAATCGGGTAGCTACTGCGGCAGTCGTATGGTCTCGTCAGCCACCCGGGTCTGTATACTAATAATCGAGGCTCTAAAATGAGAGGAGAGCCCATGAGAATATCGACAATAAAGCCACGTGCCCCAACGTTACATCTTACTTTGCTTCGTTTCCTCCTTTCTGCTAAGCGCGAAACGGTCGAACCCGGTGAGCATATCGGAGTCTGCGGCCACAACTCGAGGATGTGCCATTCCGGGATCCGATGCAAGGGCGTTCAGGAACGCGCCGTATACTCAACATGGTCGATGATCCTTACGCTTGGCGGCCAGGGGACCTCGAGGGGTTCATGGGCCAATCTGCTCCGTCGCCCAGACACCTAAAATCTAAGGTTAAAATGGACAGTCCAATATTATTATAGGACAAATCGGGCTTCTTACTTTACCGGGCCCTGAGCTGACGAACACTCTCATTTAACGCAGAAGCTCGGACATGAACCAATGCTGGCTTGGACCTTGGTGGTAGTTCAGGTACGTAGTAGAGGCCTGGCACCAGCCCGCATGCATCTCGTTCGCGGCCACGAGGGCACGTCGTTTCCATGAATTCAAGTGTGGGGGAGAGAGAGGTGTATACATCGTACGAGACGGGCGCACGCTGTGAATGATATTGAAACTAGGGTAAAGCTGGTGTGGCGCAACAAGGGTCTCGTGTCTCAGCGTACCAATGTTACTTACTCAGCAACTTGTGGCCAGCGGCAGGTCCACGCCTCCTCTTGCAAAGTGTTCGTTTATTTGAAGAAGCGTCGACCTAACGCTGAGTTGTCCTTAGGTTACCATTGTAGCCGCCAACTCGGATTGCAATCGACGCAACGTCTCTGCGTAATATATTGATTTGTCACCAATTTACGGTCGACCGTCATCACGTATGGGACGCAGTAGTATACGCGCGTCCTTTTTTTTTTTTTTTTTTTTTTTTTTTGTCGTCTTTGCTTTTTCGAGCGAAGTATCCAGCCACGTTCCATAGCTCTCTGATCCCTTGGAGGTTGTTGCACATGCTACGCGACGAAATACGCAGCTGCAGAGATACACAAGAGAAGGAGAGTGTCGCACAGACGTAGGTAGTGCCCACCGCAGACCACCTGTTCAGTTATATCAATCTGCTCTTCAGACATTCATTTTGTAGCTCTTTAGAATAAACTCAGACTTATTTCCAGGGTCCTAACCTTAGTTACATTCCCTTTCTTCACACGTTGGCCCGGTTGTCCTTGTACCTGTATAGTGAGTTTGCTACCTACATCAATCTGGCGGTCTAATATTTTGTTCACAGTATACACTACCATCTCAACGATTCATATACCTTCATAAGCCATCACATCGCCTCAAAATGGCAAGCGTTATTTTGACATATGCTATACGGCATGCCCAAAATTCGACGATGAAAGTCACTATTCCCCTCAGCAAGAGATCTAGAGTTAGAACTCCGTCCCTTAGCCGCGCAAGAGTCGGACCATAAGTTTTAATACCTAGCCGACATGGCTCCTCTCGCTGGCGATAGACACAAGGTTTCCCTACTCTATTTGAATTTCCTGTGTGGTATACTCTCTTGCTTCCAAAACCTCTCCATTCATAACCCCGTCCACGTAGCATTCTCCGATGAGCCTGTACTTGCCGCCCCCCTGGGGCCGTACCACGAACGGGACTTCGGCGCCAGTCAGAACCCACAAGTGATCCCCAATCTCGGCGTCAAAGGGTAATTGTCCAAACCTACCAGTCTCCGTAACACAAAATCTCCGCACGATCGCCGTGGCCTGAAGCGAGGACTCAAGACTGACGATGAACCTATGCAGGTCGGGCTGGTGGGTGGTAGCAGTCCAAGAGATTCCATCGGCTGAAGCTGCCAACCTTCTCATCAAGTGCGGAAAGGCGTCCACCGTCTCGGTCGAGAGTGGATCGCGCATCCCAACCATACCGCAGACCATTGTGCGGGAGAAGGCCCGTGAACGCTCGAGGTCAAATGGTACAGCTTCCAATGGCGTGCCAGCGAGTTCATGGCAGTTGACGGCCCACCTGCCAATGTGCTTGGCGGCCACTTCAAGGGACTCGTGTACGGGTATTTGACCTATAGGAAGGCTTCGCGACTCTGGCTGGTCCGCGAGGAGGGGCTCCAAGTATGTCTTTGCAACGGCCTTGACGGTGTCGAAGTACCGGCCGCGGCATTCCAATATCTTCCCACACTCCGAGATACTGAAAATGGGCTTGGAGAAGCCTCCAGCGTGAAAGATCTGCTCCTTGACGTTGTAACTCACAAGTGTGTCCACCTCGCCTAGTCTGCGTAGATCGGGCACCCATGTCGGGATGTTCAGTCTATTTGAGCTGGCGCGAGAGAACGAGAGCTTATCTGGTGCAAGACCGAGCAACTTGAGACTGTTTGTTTCCACCATCTCCAATTCCGCGAAGCGGCGAAATACTTCGCCGGCGTCGATGCTGTAGTCGGGAACAAGAGGCAGCCGTCTCTTCGGCAGGCTCATCAGGGCATAGACATGGTCCCTGTCGTCCGTACAGGAGAACGTCGACGTTGCCACCACACAATCGAACAATACTGCATGTTCGCGGTAGAGTTTTATTGCTGATATGATTGACGTATTGTGCATGGGCCGTATCATGTCCGAGATGCCTCGCAGTGCATTCACTTTTGCCGGGCCCTCCCCTTTATCATCCTCATGGTTCTCTTGCAAAAGAAGTGCTGTCTGAATGACGCTTATGGACTCCAGCATGAGCAAGAGATATCCGAGATCGTTCCACGGTATCTCGAAGCAGCCAGCAAATATAACGGCCTCGCGGGCGAGAGATGTTTCTTGAACTACCCACTTCCGGCAGAACCAGGGTCGCCGTAGCAAATGCACTAGTGGCTGCCAATCGTGTGATAGCAGACTGGGCAGACCTTCCCGGTGGCGCTTCATCATATCATAATGAACAGCCTGTGATTGAGGGCCAAGCTCTGCTATGTCGTACGTCCTGTCGGGCAGGAAGTCGAGCGCACGACGGATCGTGTCGTCTACACCATCCAGATCGCCATCTTCTGGTCCGAGCCATATCAGTACCTTTCCAGCCTGCGAATAGATTCGGGGCATAAGAAGTAGCTGGCCAGATTTCTCGTCGTTGTTTCTCTGATCAATGCACAGGGCGTCGGCCCAAAGGACACGCGTTCGATCCGGAAGGCGGAAGGCCACTAGAGCGCTGCAGAGACTGACGGTTGGGGACAGCCAGGCATCTTCGCAGATGACTTTCTGGACAATGCTGGGATCTCCCCAGCAATATGAGATGGCCTCATATGCGGGATGGTCATCCAGCGAGACTGTAGACAAGGAAAAATGTATCGCCTCTGAACCTTTTCCTTGATGCAAGTAAAGGAGACGAATGGTACACGACTGCCTGATTTCCTCATATTGGTATTGAAGTTTGGATGTCATTTCTGTAGTGGAAGTATGAACTGGCTGCTGATGGGACTTATGATGATATATATGACAGATATCGAGGCGGCGGTGGCGATGTTGAGATTGCAATTACAGAGCTGTGCTATTTGAGATGGGCAGATGGAGACGTTGTGGGAGTTGACCTTTCAGCCGCACCAAAGACGGATCATTTTTCCGCCATTCACCGCTCATGTCTTATGTTTTAGTGTGGTTTCCATATTCTACTATCATCAGCAAGGGAGGTATGGTGCACCAACATGCTGTGCTTTATGTGAATCATGATGCGGTCCATTAGTCAGCGTAGATATTTACAAGAGGTGATGCTCGTTTCGAGGTCGTTCCGGGAGTATATCTCGAAAGTGGCTACTCAAACTCAAGTCCCATGTTCCCCCGGCTTCGGGCTCCGAATTGTAGGTACGGCTCGTCGAAACCGGAAGTGAACACATACATCCTTGAGCCTGGACTCTGTCACATTCTTGTAGCTAGATGTGCCTAGCGATGGCGCGAACTCGAAGTTATGACACCGCAACGTTATTACCAATGCCATGCCGACTCCTAGATATGCCAGGGTCTGGCCAGCGCAGGCGCGGGAACGAGCGCCGAACGGTGTATTGCTTGGGTGTTCTGAATAATCGTTCGAGTCGGCAATCCACCGCTCGGATCTGTACGCAAATGCATCGGGAAAGTAGTCGAGTCTATGGTGGGTAGGATAAACGTTGACTCCGACCTGACTTCCTTGAGGGACGATACGTCCAACGACAATCAATCGCTCTTGGGGACTGTTTGGTGGCTACTGCCTCCACAATGTCCCGGCAATTAGCGGCGATAGTCTCAGTGTTTCGTTGACACACGTATGAAGGTATTGGACGTCATTCATTCAAGCAGATTTGATGACTTTTCTTGGCTCCCGCCAGAATAGATTAGATGTTTCACGAAAAGCGATACATGTTCCAGTTCTCCTCAAATCAAAGTAATTCTCTTGAACTGGGATAGTGTTCAAGTCTGGCTTGATTCATTCACCCAGACATCCATGTCAGGTGAAGTTGGGTATCTGTGTAAACGCCATTCCCTGAAAGCAGAACATTTCCTTTCGCCCGTTGATGACTGTCTAGGTGCCTACCTATCCTTTGATTCTCCGAATGTGTATCTTTTCGACCTGCGGAGGTGCGTTCTGAGCCCAGTTTCTCCATCTTGCGATGTCCAGCCGGTCGTTGTTGGACGTGACGTTGAGCTGTACCTGGAGCTCCTTGTTGCCAGGGTCGACCGAGAAGTACTCGAGTGGGTATCCTCGGCCTGACAAGACGATGCTGCCGCTCTCGTTCTTGCTGGGCACTGGGTATGTAGAAATGTGACAGTACACAGGAGGGGGCGGGATGCGAGTGCAGAGTGACAAAGAAGCAGCTGCAGTCGGGCTCTCCGATCTGTGACTTTTCTTGCTGGCTTCATGTTCAAACATTGTCTTCCGGATGTTGGCAGAGCGCTTGAGCATCTCTCTGTGGATATCGGCAACAGAGAGTCCATGCTTGATCACGTGGTCACGGTTGAGGATTGCAATCAAGGATCTGGTGAAGCAGCCCGGGTGGTTCCAGGGTGCCAAGTCATCGTTTGAGGTGGCCCCCAAATGCTCAAAGATTCCAGGGCGGGAAACATCAACCACGTCATTGAGAGCATGCGGGCAGTCGTAGAGGGTCAAGATATCGGCCTCGCAACTTTGAGCTTCGAACAGTCCAGCGAGAGTTTGGATGACGAGTTCCGAGCTGATGGCCATCTCTTCTGGATCCCTGCGAGCGGTTTAGTTACGAAAAGGCCTCTTGGCTCGTTCGAGATGGCATCTACTCACTTTCCATACCAGAAGGTTCGGCCCTGACCTTCGGCTGAGAGTCTGGCTGGTCCTCCATACCTAGATTTTGCAGGTATCAGAACAAAGCGGCGATCGAGAACGGGATTGGGAAGGTTTTGCTAACCAGAAGATGAGCAAGTTACCCTCTTGTCCATGAACCCTCATGAAGCCCACCAGTATCTCAGAAAGCGTCATGCCAGGCGCACAGTTGCTTATGGGAATGGGCCAAGTGATGACATGAAAGTCATACTTTTGCGTGAATACGATTTCGAGCTGCTCAGCTGCTTGCTTCGCCTGGTCACATTGGACGTCGTCGTCCCAATAAGTGAGGAGGACGCTGACCTGGCGATAACGTCCGTGGTGGCGAGAGGTCCACCCATCGTTGATGGCAACCTGGAGGGGCTCCGCGGAAAGGTTACCGACTCTCTTCTCACGTCGTCGGAGTTTCACCTTCTCGGATACGGCTTCGAGAACACGACTCCATCGTTTGCTGGGCTCCGACGGCTGATTGTCATTTCGCTGCGACTTGACCTTATCGGTGACAGCTTCAAGAGCGCGGTTCCATCTATCGCTGACCTGGGAAAATCGATTCTTGCTGGGACGTCGACTTCCTGGAACGAGAGGCTCCTGCGGAAGTGACGGTGGTTCCATGGTTGTTTGCTGTGTTGATATCCGGGTGAGATACTCGCGGTCTCCTCGTCTCGATAGAGGCTTCTCGGGGCAGTGATAGTGTTTCCGTAAGTTTGAAATGGCAGAGATATCTTGAAGCTCGGCACGAGTCCAATCAATTGAGCATACTGGACTTGCAGAGACCGTTTGACTAGCCGTGAGGATTGTGGAAGGTGCAGAAGATCTGTGCTTCCAATGACAGGGCCAACCACCGAAAAATATACTGTTCGCATTCTTGGCTGGGTTATTGCCCGGTGTAATTTTATTTCTGGCAGGAGCGGTAAATGCTGATGCAGATTGCCTGCCATGAGTGAATCGAACACGGCGTGATGGATGACTTGGACAACAGCACAATACCGGCCACGACAATGTCATATCCAAAGAGAATGCCCCAAATGCACAACGAGCACCAGCTTACAAGCGTGAGTCTTTCCATGAACTGTCAAGGTAGAGAGCGGGAGTATCAGAGTCCGCGTTGGTATCGTAGATGGATGATATTATAGTTGATATTAAGGGTACCGAGAGGTGGACAATCAGAGCTCTGAAATGTGAAGTCATGCGCAGTGCAGTCGTGCTTATTGTACATTGTTTTTTCTCTTCTTGTTTTTACATCCTACATATTGACAGCGGCGTCATCATGTAGTGTCTCTCTTAGATAGAGGTTTATCGGGCGGCGTGCCTGTGGGGATATACATTTGACCCTTCTGTTCAGCCTCTTCCCTTCCCTTGTCATGCCTCAGCTCCTCTCTGATCTTGTCCCAGTCCCTCCTCGACATGTCGTATCCTTTCTCGCGCATGGCCTTGATCGTGTCCGATATTTCTCTCGCCTTTCCTGTGCCGCGTTCTCCAGCGTACTTTCTGCCACTGACGATCCACTCCTCGTCCGACACCATCTTGATGACACGGATGAAGTGCTTGCCACGACGCACGATGAGCAGCTCACCGTCAATGAGGAAATTTTTGGTGTCTTCTGGGAACCAGTTCTTTGCGGGTGTGAAACTCAAGTCACCCCACGTCATGCCTTTGTTCGTGGCCGACTTCTGACCAGGGCTTCCACCAACATAGGCGCCACTGAATCTAGTCAAGCGCACACCATCGGAGACTGAGCTGGCAAGACCAGATGCGTACAGAACATGGCCCAGAGATTTGCCAAGAACCAGCGATTCGGGCAGTTCGATGTCGACCTTGAAGTTGATGGCCATCTCGGGGCTAGCAGGTACGCCATCTTCCGGAAACTGTTCTATCGCTTCCTGGCGAATCGGCTCTGTCTTAGCTGCGGCAAACCCACCAACGTCGAGAACACTGCGGGGCTTGGAATACACGGCTTGGTGCTGATCCCGTGTGCTCTTCGCCAGCTGCTCGCCGTGGGCCAATGCCACGAGCTCGAAAGCCAGAGCATGCTGCGCGATGCGCCTGGACGGTTCCCGAGTGTGTTCTTCCATGATCTTCTTGACAGCCTCGAGGGGCATGAAAGTGAGGACCTTGAGAAGATTTTCAACGTCGGCGTCCGGCCGGCGCATAAAGTACCCGTAGAGATCAAATGAGCTGGTCATGAAGGGGTCCAACCACACGGCATTACCTGCACTCTTGCCGAATTTGGCGCCAGACGAGTCGGTCAATAATGGTACGGTGAAGCCAACTGGCGTGTTTTCCAAGGTGTCCGGCAACCGTTGGTTCGGGTTGGGTTCAGTATCACGAATGTACTTAACGGCCTCTGCACCCGTGACAATGTTGCCGTATTGGTCCGAACCGCCGATCTGCATCAAGACGCCTTTTTGTTCAAACAACTTCCACCAATCCCAGCCCTGCAAGAGCGGGTAGATGAACTCGTCCAGCGGCATGCCTTCTCCTGTCTCCTCGAGCCTCCTCTTGACCGTGTCACGAGACATCAATGGCCCCATGCGCATGCCTTTGAAGAGTCGACCAACGACTTCCATCATGGGTGTGCTGTTCAGCCAGGTGCTATTGTTGACAATGGCGCGACTCCACGACGAGTCCTTTTGGTACTGGTAATGCTTTGCTCGAGCTTCGACGTTGAGCCACAGCGATTTCAGCTGGTAGTGGATCTTGGTGGTGTTCATGGTTAGATCACTTCCCTTGATCTTATCGCGATCCTTCAGACGATCTGTCGGGTCGCCGACCTTGGCTGTCGCACCTCCCACCAGCGTGACAGCTCCGTATCCGTGGATATACAGCCAGAACAGGGCCATCATCGGAAGCAGGTGGCCAACATGAAGCGATGGCGCGGTCGGATCGACTCCGACATAGGCACCAATTCGTCTCCTCCTCATGAGTTCCCGGATCTGTTTCGAAGTGCCAGCCGTGTCCTTGACGTAGCCTCGCTCGGTCATCAAATCCCAGAGATGCTCTTCTTCGCCCGCCCCGATCTTGGCCGCCTTGCGTTGCCAGGCCTCTTCATGCAGCTCCCGTCTTCGCAGGGTATTTTGGGTAATGTGTCGCTTCTGAAGCTGCAGGGTCGCTGCGCGAGCCTTGGACGCAAGGCATTGCCGACACTGGGCGGCGCGCGCCCCCATTAATGACGTCCCCGGGGCCATGACGTCTGTGCAGGCGAGTCGAGCGAGACTGGTGTGTGGTTTACAAATATAATCGAGGGAAGAGCTGGTGTCTAGAGAAGGTAGGCCGCCAATGCAGCTGGCAGAGATTTAGTAGTACATGCGGAAGAGCGAAGAAGATAAAACAAAACAAAATGATACAGAAGGTTGCTGGTTCGTAGGCGACGCTCAAAGAATGGGTATCGCGTTGAGCTTTAACATGTGCTCATACCTCGAGCTTTGCGACAATTCAATGCCTGTGATCATCAACTTTTTCGGAGGAGGATCGGCGGATTGATGTTGCGGCATTCAATTGGATTAGGTCGAGTTGGCGCCCACCTGGCCGCTGGTACATCGGAGCATGTACCTGTATTGTGTTATGTATCGTTTTTGGGCGGGATTCATCTCAATTGATCGGAAGAAGCCGTGAGCGCCCCTTGTACGTCGGTAGGTACTCTCGAGTCTGTACAGTGCCAGCCCGGTTTACTACCATCGTTGACGCTCTTGGACTCGGTAAACGAAGACAGGCAAATAATAATTCGAAACATTCGGCAGACATGATTTTCTAGGTTGCATGTACACTGCCTCAGGGCGACAGCAATAAAAGTACCGCCTAGTAAAACACGTACATATTTAATTTTTACCTCGAACTCCAAGATAGAAGGTCACAGGCACGGGCAGAGAAAGCAGCCAATCACAGAGCTTCTAATTCCGCCCTTCCTCGGCAATCGGGTGCTCCATTTTGGCGCTAGAGTGACGAACGGACTGCGACAGACTGGATTCTGTGAGGGAGCGAGAGAGAGAGTCTGTCGAGACATCATCGATCGTTCTGGTCCTATTGCGACGAAGCCTCAATTGGATACACTGTTGATTCGTACCGGCAGCACAACCCCAGGCGACCAACTTGACACCGCGGCACACACACACACACACACACACACACACACAACATGGCCTCCATCGTCCGTCCCACGCTGCTGAGGCAGACTGCCCTCGCTGCTGCCCGCCCAGCCGTGCGAAGTGCCGTCTTGAAGGATGTCGCGCGTGTCTCTGCTTTCCACGCCAGCAGCAGGAAGAACCTCCTGCCCCCGGGTCCTCGTATGTGTTCCAGGAACAGTACCCTTCCTGTTACTATGTCATGTGGCTAACAGCACCCCTCAGAGGTCATCAAGGGAACAGGTACGAATGATCAACGAAGCCTTCCGTGTATCTGTGTAGTGTAGCAAGAGACGAGCCTGCAATCCCCCCCCCCC
>JACVEI010000061.1:56030-88014 GCA_018115615.1 Pestalotiopsis sp. DP-2020a | reverse complement strand
CCCCCCCCCCCCCCCCCCCCCCCCCCCCCATCTCGACCATCGTGGTTTCATCGTCTCTGCACACCGGGACAGCAACAAGACCTAGATCCTTGAACAAGAATGCTGACGTGCCAACGCACCTAGTCAACGATCCTGCTCCCGTCCCGACGCCGTCGCCCTCTCACGGCTCCTACCACTGGACCTTTGACCGTCTGCTCGCCGCCGGCCTCGTCCCCTTGACCGTCGCTCCTTTCGCTGCCGGTTCTCTGAACCCCGTGCTCGATGCCACTCTCTGCGGCGCAATCCTCGTGCACTCGCACACCGGTTTCCAGAACATCCTCATCGACTATATCCCCAACGGCCGTTTCCCCAAGGCCCGCAAGTTCTCCATGTGGGCCCTCAACGCCGCCACCGTCCTCGTTGGCATCGGTCTGTACGAGTTTGAGACAAACGACGTTGGTCTGACAGAGGCTGTCAAGCGGGTGTGGAAGGCTTGAATCGTCCCGAAACAAAGGAAAATGAACATCGATAGAAGGCGGGCTAGAGATCGGATGACGAGTAGTGACAACAATCATCCATCATCCTACGTACGGGAGACGTTTTTCAGAAACGGGTTTTGCTTCATCTGTCCAATCGGACCGGACCGGCGCTCATAGTGTACTACAACTGACCAGTATATACATTTGCTTTTATGCGATCCATGATACGCCAGAGAAAAGCATCTCGTGCTACGCCGGCCTTGTGCCCATTATCCTCAGCGCAGATTGACAAACCTGCCCTATGTGAGAACATCAAGCTGGTGGCCTCTTTCTTCTGGTGTATTGACGTCCGAGTCTATGTTCACGAAGCTTCTGATGATCAATATAAACGGTACGGAAATCCGTCCTGCGCCAAGGCGGGTAATGCTGTATTACAGTGTCTGAAAAGGTAGATACAAGTTGACTATTGATAACAACTCCAGGTGCACTTGTGAATGCGGAGCACACTCGGACACGCATATCCTCGAGCAGACTTCTCCCTCCTCTCAAAGTGTGGTAACGAGTTGGCTACTTTGATCCAACCAAGTTGGAGGCAAGAGAAACAAGTTCTATCATATGAGCCGCGGAGACAGAAGTCCTTGAGCGAGCGAACGATTACATCCATGATGCCATGATGGCAGAGTCAACCGTGCGACTCAAGCGCGTGCTGTGAGATGGCGCAAGAATTGGAGGAGTCTAGCCACTGGGCGAAACATTTCAAGCCTTGTCTTCCACCTTGGAAACCATTGCAAGCCAGTCAAAGTCGCTGGCGACAGATCTCTCTGAAAACAATGGGCTGGTATTTATCACAAAGGGGACCTCGACTATCGCTGGTCTGTTTCTGGCATCTTGCCATACAAAAGAATTCCATTCATCCAATGGTAAGGAGGCCGTGTACTCTGGTCCTTTGTGTCTTGTTCGTCCTAATTGGTTCGCCGTCCTAATTCCCTCGAAACTTCCATCATAAACGAGCCTAGACGCCGTCATGTAAATGCTATTATGGTGCTCATTCTTTCGCTTCGCTGATGTCGTATGGCAGGGATTAAATTTGACATCGATATAATCGACTCCATGCTTGCATCGATCGTACGCTCCACGACTTGCGTTGTATTCTGGATTTCCATTTCCAATAGGTTGACGTCGATCCCTCCTCCTCCACTGCCGTTGTTCTATGCTGGCTTCTGGCCAGACCAGAAGTAAAAGTTCCAATATCTATGGGCAGACATGTCATCCAAAGCCTTGAATGTTGCCGTGCGCCACATCTCTCGCTCGACTTGGTTCAAACCAAGTATGGTAAAAGGTTTGTTGGTCAACGCTGGGAGAAAGTCCTGGATGACCAGCTTCAAGTAGTGTCCAACCAAACGCAGACGCCGGTCCCTCGCCCAGGTTCCAATCGGTATCTTCTTGACCACACATTGCACGTTGGTAAATCCGGCAGCCTCGAGAGGTTTGTCGAGCTTGCACGGTGCGTGTATGTCGAGACCCAGCTTCGCAAAGGCCTCGACAACAAGTTTATAAAAGCCCGCGACAGCATCATCGGGCAGCATGGTACCATCATCGCACTGAGGCCAAGCATGCAACTCTTGAAACTCTATCCAGCCGCCGGGTTTCAGGTTAGCAAAAGATTGGGAGCACATTTTCAGAACGTCTTTGAGGACCGGAGACATAAAGCGCATGTGCACCAAGTCGAAATTGTCGCCATTGAGCCACTCCTCTTCGCAATCATCGATGATGAACTTGACATTGGGCGGTATCCAGACGGGTTGGATAGGCGAAAGGTCAATACCCAGCACCTCGGCACTGGGGTATCTGTCACCAGCTGTGGCAGCTCTGTCAGTAACCGCTCGTCACACCCGAGAAAGCAAAAAAAGGAAAAAGAAAATCAGCGCTCATGTCTTGCAATATAGCCGACGAACCTTCTATAGCCCATTGTCCTGCAGAGGGGCAAACAGCCCGACGGGTTAGCCATCTGTTGCCACGACTTGGGCAGAGGGAGGACCAACTCACCTGTTCCTGTTCCGATGTCGATAATCTTTTGCGGGTGGTCGCTAATGGGAGCATAGACTAACTTCCCGTCGGTCATCTCCAGCATCATCACATGCTTCATATCTTCACGGTTCTGCTCTTGATCATCATTCGGTATCGGGTATCTTCCATTCTTATAACTGTGGTATCTGCGCCCATTTTCGTAAGTGTGCATGTATATGCTCGAATTGATCGAGGTCGAGGCGGTCGAGGCGCCTCCGTCTTCGCCCCATTCCGAGGGTTCGAATTCGTCGCTATCGGCATTGCTCTCGGCAGCTTCAATGGTGTCGTCCTGTGCGGCGACGAGCTCGGGCGGCGGCAGGGCGTCTTCTGGCAAGAGGGTGGCGGCGGCGGCGGCGGCGGCGGCGGCAGGAGGATGAGGATGAAAACCGGCGGCCGACGGCGCAGCAGCACCGGCGGCGACACCACCAGCGGAGGCGGCGGCGGCGGCGGCAGCAGTAGAAGTCGAGCTACCATCGCCCAACGGCTGCCCCGCTTGGGACAGCTGGCTCCTGGCACCATCCTCACTAGTCGTCGACAAACCAGCGGCAGCGCTTGTTTGGCTGGACCCAGCCGCCGCGTGGTGGCCTGGCTGCTGGGCGGAAGAAGAAGACATGGCGATGACACGAGTGTGACGAACGCTCGTCCAGCGGCGACGAGAGGGTGAGGGTCGCTACTTTGACAACGGCGCCCCCCTCCCAGGAGTTGCGAGAACTTTTCTCCCCCAACGGGCCTTTTGGCGCAGGCGCAAGCGCAGTCGCAATCGCTCCTTGTCCCTGAACTCTGTCCAGGTACTGCTAGTAGGTATGTGGGTGGGCAGGTAGCTCCAATGCAGGGGCGGGCCAACGAGCGCGGGGCAGCTGCCAGAGAGGGCGTCTTCGACACAGGGCGCGAAGCAGAAGAGGCCACAGAGCCAAGTACAACGATGTCGCAAGCAATGGTTTGGTGATGGGATGGTGGTGGATTGCAAGCGTCAACCAGCATGTGAGCGAGTCCTCCCCTCGTACTTGGCAGAAAAATATTGCCGGCTGGGCGGGCTGGTCGGTTTCTTGGTCAGAGTTCCCTACCTAGTCCCACATAAGGATCAGAGGCCGCGATTGAGCGGATGCCGGGGACGACAAATTGCCGCAGGCGAGCCAGAACGAAGGCACTCACTCACTCACTCACTCACTCACTCACTGGGCAAGGACCGGCGGGAACATGCACTCGTTCCAGTCAAAGGAGGAGGAGGGGGGAGGGTCGGAGTCGAGGCGCGATCGCCTTCGAGAGGGCGACCCTGTCCATCGCATTGGTACGTTCACTCTGAAGGATGAGAGGGCCGATCCTGTCATTCTTTCAGCCGCAATGGATCATGGTCGGCCGAGAGCCGAGTCTGGCTGCTGTTCGATGCTATTGTTTTGGAGGCAGGGACTATGCACACAGGCAGGCAGGTTGATCGTCTTGGTTTCGACAAAACATTGCAATTCGGACAATTATGAGCGCCTCATCTGGCATATCTGTACCCCATGGCTAGGTACCGTGCAATGCAAGAATTCTGCAGGATCTCTCCACCATCAGTGAGCTGGCTAAGGTTGGTAGGTATGTACCTTGGTAGCTAATCTAACTCGTACTCACCTGGGTTTAAAAGGGCAGATTTATACCATGTCGGCGAGAATAATAACATTGCACCTCGAGGTGATGCTCGTGTCATGCTGCAGTAGTCATGCACATTGACATGCCTACGTAGGTACGGTAGCTTAGGTAGGTTAGTGGATTTCGCTCACCAGGACAGAAAGTGTCCGAGACAAGTGCTTAACAAAAACAATTCATCTACCACTCGCCCAGGTACCTACATGGATGGGCACTCAGCCAAGATGGGTGCAAACATTGTAGCTTGAAGTGAATGTCCGCGCTCAATACCAGTTTGTAGATGATTTCTCAACCGTCTATTTTGACCACTCTGGTCGAGTTGTAACTTCGTTTTCAGAAAACACTGATCAGCCGGGTTGGTCCGAACGCGCGCGAGGGATCAAAATTTGGAAAGCTCTTTGATCTGCAACAAAGACAAATATTACCCGGGAAGTTCAACATTGTCAAGTAGAATGGCCTGGTCGTCTTTTCGGCAGGAAGCGACAGGCAGAGAGTAGAGGCGACATTTACTAATTATCCCACGCGGAGGTTGCGCTCCATCAGGGCATTCGCCTGCCAGGATGGGCAAGTCGACAGTCTCCTTGGGAGAATCTATAGTTTGAAAGCATATATCGTATTGTTTATTGGGTATGCCAAACAACATGACGAAGGGACACTCGACCCCCCCAGCCATTACCAAGTAGGCTGGTTAGGTTGCGCAATTACATGTATGTACAGATTACATGGCTCCGAAAGCCGTACGAGGATGAGATACCATGTCTTAGTTTCACCTCTCTCGGAGACGCATAGCAGATCCGACATTCCAGATCGATGTCACCTCCAACTACTCTAGGTTAACCTACTTGCCTACATATAGTACAGCAACTGGCGCAACTGCGCGCAGCCCCCACACCTCCCGCTCTGACTCTCAGCCGCTCAACCTCAAACCGTCACTTCAAAGGTACAGCTAACCTACCTCACCTAATATAGAGCCCAAGGGGGCAGCCTGGCAGCCTCACGCCACCGTCCCCCGGACCGACTTCCATCAAGAGGAAGCTAGAGAAAGTTCCCCGGAATCGCTGAGCCGTTCACAAGTAGGTAGTCGAAACGATTGAAACCGCGATCACAAGCAAACGGAAAGTGAGGCCTCGGAGGACCCCTGACCTGACCTGACCTGCAGCTGCAGGCCCATGGTCTCAAGCGGCTGGGCTCGAAGCAACATCCCGACTCCCCCAATGCCCACCCAGCTGCACCACGTTCTATCACTGGCGGTCGCACACATCCATGGAGACCATCTTTTCCCTGCTGAGAGCACTGGGGACGGAACAACACAAAGTACATACGTACGTAATCGCCACCATGCAATGCAGAAGGGGACTGGTAGTACACAGTATTCTTATTTATGGACGTTCCCGGCTCGCCGAACGCTGCCGACAGTCCGCGGCGCCCAAATTTAAACCCACAAATCCAAATTCACACAAGGCGTCCAACAAGTATTATTATTCCGCCTGGGATGCTCACAGTAGTGCTTCTATCATGGCTGCAAGGTATCTACAGTGTCCTCCGTGTGCTCCATCACGCTCTGTTGGGTAGAAGCAGAATGAAGAGGGCCGAAAGAGCCAGCCCTCAATGTACAGGCGGGCGGTAATAACACATTGCGCGAATGGTCGTTTCTACCTAGTTGGCATGTACTTGCGCCTATTCCTAGCTATTGGGATCCCCGACGTGGGTAATCCAAGAAGTGCATCGCTGCGTCAGCTCATCCAGCGAGATACCGGCATGGCCTTGCACGGTCTATACTGGCAGACAAGCTTCAAGTCGGCTTCTATTCCGTGGGAATTGAGATGTTTCATGACGAATCAAAGTGTCCATCAAGGCGAGTGGAGTTTCGCAAGAGAGCAAGACCATATTTTCCCTCAACCCAAAACCAGTATCAACCCGATTCAGAACTAGAGACCCCGACATGATACTAACCCGCAAGCAATGGCAGCTGACAGCTCTGCGCGCCGTTGAATTCGCGACGCAGCTAAGCTTATTAGCAGAGAGTGAATTGTTCTTGACCTTCTCGAAGCTCTGCTAGCGCATGACAACCCTTTCATCTCATGTCTTTTATAAGGTACTTGAACAAAGGATCCGACCGGAGTTCGCGCTATCGTGTCCTAGCACGGTCGATCCTGTCGCAGCTTCTTTAGAAGCGTCGTGGCCAGGAGATGATCTCATGCGATTACTGACGCTGGCCTCAGCTCGAGCATCCAGAGAGTACGACAGTATCCCCCCTGCAGAAGGGACGAGCTGGCAATATTCGATCAAGCAAGGGTTGCCGAAATGCTCAACTTGGATGAGCCTGATAAGTTGCGGGTGACTGGTGGAGGATATCTAAGTCATGTAATGCGGGCCTGTAAGGGCTTGCCTATAGCCAAGGACTTTTTTTATTTTCTCTCCTCGGAGGCTCTGAGAAATGGACGAATCGGCAAGGTCCATTGACTCGACCGTGGACAAATGATTATTAGACTATACGGCTCGGGTCACGTTATGAGTAATACATTTGCCTATCTGCCATGGAAGCTCGTGAAGGGCTACGGGGACCCCGATTCTTATTTCAACCTGATATTGGCCAGACATTGGCAGTGGCACCTGGCGTAGCGCACCACAAGGTCGGTCGGTCTCATGCCGGGGCTCCTGTCGGCTGTTGGCGAACTTTGTTTTGTCTTTCGGACCATCTTTGCGTAGCATTCTCGGGAGGCTTCCAGGCCCCTCGGCCGTAGAGCGACATGGCAATGGCTGGCATTGGGTCACGTCGGCCGTGGCATGCCCCCAAGTTCCTCGAGTGCGCCGCGGTCCTTTACATAGGCTGCTGCGACCCCAGACGAGCCAGTGCTACCTTGCCGGATATGACGACGGCTGCATCCAATCAGTGGGTGTGTGCCCACTGTATGCGATGTGGACAGGGGACGGTCCGTCTGGAAGATGTGGAGAATGGCTTCTGGAAAGACTTGAGACACGCCAATCCGACTTGTGGAAATTGTACTGAAGAGGCAAGTCGCACCTCGTAGGGCCACTGGGCGTGAGCTGCTCGTCCTGTTGCATTGTAGAAATAACCGTAGATCTTCTATCTCTTCAACCTTCTGAAGTCGGTTACGAGCGTTCCGATCGATTCGCGACAGGCTGAGTTCATGACAGCGACTTGACCACGCAGTTGCTGTTCGTGGTTCAAGCCTCCGCAAGGAGTTTTAGTCAACCAGGCAGCTGCTAGCTCAATGAGCAGACGGCAGAGCGGGTAACGTAGGAAGCTCGAAGTCGTGTATCATGTATTCTGCCATGTCGACAACTTCCAGGGCGCATACTCCTCGATGCGCCAAAGCGCGTGTTGAAGAGCGTCGATAGTCGGTTCATCTGAAACCCATATCCTGAGGTGCACATCGGGTAGGGCTATCCCCTCGAGCCATGGGTGAAGTGACGATCAGACCTGCAGGAGGAGGGCCATCGTCTAACGTTGCCGCATACCGCATCTCTTGAAATGTGCCGAGCCATTCAATACATCCATGGTTGGGTTGGCGTGAAAACCACGGGCCACAAAGTACCATGATCAGGCGGCACGTCTGTTCCTATCCGGGGACGGGGTTGCCATGCAGAACGGCCTCTGTGTGTACCTCCACGACCTGCATACATGACACATCTACGTACGGCGCACGCCTGGTCTAGCATCCTACCTTTTTCTGTTGAAGATCGAAGCAGCCTGAATTGGGCCATCTGCTCAGCCTCCAATTCGGGCGTAGCTCCAGCAATATGGGCCGAGTCGTTTGGCCGAAAATCTCCGGCACCCCGGTCCGGCGAGTCCTCCAAGCTTCAACATCCTCAATCAACACACTCCAGAATTCTCCCAGTACCTATCTGTGCGTCCGGGGGGGGGCCATTGAACAATCGTTTTCTACTTTGTCCATGTCCGAAGCGAGCCTCCAGCCTGGCTTCCAAAAGCGAAGCTCGGTAAGGGTACTCGGTTGAGACCTTGGCGACAAAGTAGGAAGTTCACTCGGCCGATTAATTGAACACAGATGATTTCGAATGAAGCTCGGTACTCGGCCTCCACAGGTACCAATCTCTTAGGGCTCCCATCACAAAACGTCCGTCTGCCTGTCTGTTCCCAGATCTCGGCCGTCCTGTAACCCAATGCCCAACCGCGAGTCTTGACCGTCTAGAGGCGCGTGCTTTCCCTGCTACATACACTACTTCTCACGGCTGCTCTTGGGACGTTTGGGATCGATGAGATGGCCCGCCCCCACTGTCGACATGCCCATCATTCGGGAAGGCGGACTTGTCACCACCGCCCCTCCAGGCCGCCCGTTCATCTTCATCCTCGAGCTTATTAGATCTTTCGTTAAGGAGCTCGAATCTGACTAGATGGCCCAACCGCGAAGACTGATGTCTCCCCACGCGCCCAGGCTATGATGTGATGGCGACGCCGCGAGGTTTATCCCGCCACCATAGCCTGTGCCGATAGTGATATCCGGCTACCCTTCAAGCTACCGGCGGACCCTGCTCAACTACCACCATGCCTCTTTGGCAAGCTCGTCCTTGGTCGACTACCTTACATACCTACTTATCCTGCCGGCCGCACCCCCCTTGCGCTTCTGGCAACCCTGGCCAATTATGTCATGCATAGTCTATCCAAGGGTCATCTCCGTGCCGTTTGCAACTTGTCTTCTGTTGTAATAGTCCCCTTTGGGTAAAACCCGGTGGTGCGGCGCTTCTCCACTGTTCCGTGCTGGCCCATCATCAAACTTCATATAAAGTTTCCAGGGTCATGTCGCGACAGCCTCGGTGGTCCAAGAGACGATCTAGGACACATTCCTTAGCTTCTCGGCTTCGATATATTATCCTGGGATGTATCCAGCATGTGTTTGGACTGTCACTCCTGCGATCAACACCTCTGTCATGATAATTCATCTTGTCACTACCGACTGAACTGTTGCTCCTCGACCTCGGTCTGAACACCCACCATTTCTCGGCTTTTCTCTTGCTTTCCGTCTACTAGACAGCCACTGTCGCTACCGAACCATCAAAAGAGAAGAACGACCCCGGCCAGCATATTGTGTGCCGACGGCGACCAACACTCATTCACACTTGAACGTGTCCCGCCACAGAAGGAATCATGAGCACTTCACGGCGGCGGATGGCGACGAGCGTCGCCAACGTCATGTTCACCAATGCCGTCTATTTTCCCAACTTCAAGATCTACAGTGGCGCGACCCCAGGTATGCTGAACTACGGCTGCATCAGCCACGTGTTCTATGCCTTTGCAAGCGTTGCGATAGATGGCTCCGTGTTTGTAAGTCGCGTGCCCCAATGTATATCTACTTACTTTGGGTCAATGGCCCTTCTCGGAGCTTCGGCGCTAACGACGGCTTATACTAGCTGAGCGACGAGTGGGCAGATGCGCAGGCCCCGTGCGATGGAGTGCAAGGGGGACTCGGGTCCTTGATGCACCTTAAACAAGCTCATCCTCATCTCCAGGTCATCTTATCTGTGGGCGGCGGCAACTCCAGCGAGGTCTTCCCCGTGGTTGCCTCGGACGCTTTGCTGCGCGACAACTTTGGTCGCTCGGCCAGAGGCCTGGTTGAGGCCTCGGGGTTCGACGGCATCGACAGTAAGGCCCTTCTGTACAGGCAGCTGTGACTCGTGGGCGAGACCGATCAAGATGCTGATTGCTCGAGTTCTAGTCTTCTGGGAGTACCCTTCGGACGTGCAACAGGGCGCCGACTTCCTTGCGCTGCTGGACGCAACTCGAGTGCATCTACCGGCCGACGAGTACTTCCTGACAGCGGCATTGCCGGCGTCGCAAAGTGTTTTGCAATGTATAGACGTCCGGACGGCGGCCCACTATCTCGACATGGTTAATCTGATGGCTTACGATTTCTATGGGTCCTGGACGCACCGCAGTGGCCACCATTCGCAACTCTATGCAATGAGCAAGGACGAGCCGTCAGGGACGTCGGGAATTTCCTTCCTCATCGGCGCCGGCTGCCCCGCGAAGAAGATCAACCTCGGCATTCCCCTGTACGGGCGTAGTTTCCTGGGCGTTTCGGGACCGGGCCACAGGTTCAAGGCGGTTGGCGGCGAGGATGGCACCTTTGACTATAACCAGCTACCGCGCAAGGGCACGAAAGAACAGTTTGATAAGAGGATAGGCGCCGCCATGTGCGCAGGAGGCGACGGAGGCTTCGTCAGCTACGACAACCCAGACACGGTCAAGATGAAGGCAACCTATTGCAAGCAGAAGGGCCTCGGTGTAAGTACCTACCCATTCACCATCAATCCGTTCACGTGCGCCCGACCACCCTCTTGGTGACCAAGGCAAAAGTAGCAGTATCAGTCTCCACTAGAAGAGTCCGCCGCTGACCATATGAATCCAGGGGTTGTTTTACTGGAGCGGGCCCTCCGATGCACGGGAGACATCCCGAAGCCTCGTTGCAACTGGGTTCAAAACATTGCATTGCTCATAGACGGAAAAGGAAAGGAAAAGGAAAGGAAAAGGAAACTCGGGTCTTTGCTTATCTCTCTTTTTTTTCCCTCTCCCCTCCCTCTTCCTTGTTTTCTTTATTGGTTGAATTTCGTTGCATCACTGGTGGGCGGGGCGTCTAAAAACTCAAAAAGGATATAGAGGGCCAGGCGTTTTTGTGTTACTGCTAGTATATCTCATCGGCGGAGGCGATGGATCATACACTTTGGAAAACATCCCACGACTCTCGGCAGCAAAAGTCGCGGACTAATGGGTCTTGGGGGGGGGGGTTCTCTCCAAGTTACCTGGTCGTATTAGCCGGCGGAACGACGCGACAAAACATCATTTGGACACTATGGATGACGGCGCCATATATTGTCTTTTGGGACGGGAGTCGGAAAACTATTTTCTCTTATTTTCAACAGGCCGGATAGACATGGGTTAAACGTGTATGTACAGTGCATGAATAATGCTCAAGACGTTTGGTAATACAAGCAATATCCTCGCTTCGAAATCGGTTATCCCCCCTCGAACTGATTGAGTCCATGGCTTTGCAGTATATCTCATGCGTTGGAAACTCCAATAGAAGAGAATCTTGGACAAACAATTGCATTGCATGTAGCTAGTATGTACGCGTGCTTGGCCCAGGGCCTTGTTAGTACTTGAACAACAATCAACAGCTTACCTAGCCAAGTAAAACGAGAGACTCCAGGTCAAGTGGTCGTATTAGACGCTCAGTACACGGGGTATAAATGAAATTGCCATGCATCACAGCGAATGCAGGCCAAGCAATGTAGGTACACGAGTATCATACTACCATGTGGGTTTATAGAAAAGGGATAAATCGTCCTGTTTATCATTCTAGAATGTCATCACTGCCTAGCCATATCATATCTATGTTCATACATTATTTGAAGTTCCCTTTGCTCCATTGAACAATTTCTTAATGCTTCGATGGAAGTTCGTAGGTAGATATTAATGCCAACAACACTGCATGTGCCCGGTACCACATGTGAATTAATGTTGGTCTGCACGGAACAAGGTACAGTACATTGTAGAAACGGCAGGTTCCGCGCTAGCCCCAGGCAGGTGGTAGGTACCGTTACGGAGGTGCTACCCACCCACGACTACCTGTACCTACCCTTACCTTAGGTATCTTCATGGACAGTCCGGGGGTAATGTGTCTACCTACCCTTACCTACATGATGTAGATCACGACACGTGCGATCATAGGAGACGTCGCAACTATTTCTTGCTCCTATATAAACAATCAGTCTTCGAAATACAAGTTCAATTCGGTAGTTTCTGTCACAACGGCTGCCCGCGTCATCGTCAGGCTGCTCCTCCTGCTCCTACTCCTGCCATGAATGGAAGTGCCGTGCAGCCGCTGGCGCTGGACGGAGGTAAGTGAGCTCCTATCCCAGGTCACTGCTCCCCATCTACAGTAAGGATGGGACGGGTGGATGGCAGAGGAGAGACGCCTCGATCACTGACAGCTTCTCGTTCCTCACATGCGCAGCCGACTACGACCCCATCCCCCATCTGAACCAAATATTCTCACACCCGTCGACCGTGCATTCCGTCTCGCGCGTATCCGGCACCCTGCGAGCCCACCAAGATGATTTCTCCCAGCAAGTCTCTGCCCTCGAGCAGGCCCAGGCCTACGGTCCCGACAGCAGCCTCGAGCGCATGCAGTCTGCCCAGGCCGAACTCGCCGGCCTGTTCAAGAAGATCGAGACGGTGCGCAGCCGCGCCATCCAGACCGAGCAGAACATTACGAGCATGACCGCCGACATCAAGCGCCTCGACGGCACCAAGCGGAACCTGACTCTGTCCATGACCGCCCTGAAGCGCCTCCAGATGCTCACTACGGCTTACGAGCAGCTGCGCGGCCTGGCCAAGACCCGCCAGTACCGCGAGTGTGCAAGCCTGCTAGCAGCCGTACTGCAGCTCATGCGCCACTTCAACAGCTATCGAAGCATTGAGCAGATCGCCACGCTCAGCAGGGGCGTCAGCGATCTGCAGCGCGAGCTGCTGGAGCAGGTCTGCGAGGACTTTGAGATGGCATTCGCCAAGGACGAAATGGGGGCGAGACGGCCTACCTTGGCCGAGGCGTGTGGTGTCATGGACGCGCTCGGCGACAACGCCAGATCGAGGCTGGTGACGTGGTACGTCAACACTGAGCTCAGGGAATACCGCCAAGTCTTCAGGGGCAACGACGAAGCCGGGAGCTTGGACAACATAGGAAGGAGATACGCTTGGTTCAAGAGGATGATGAAGGGCTACGAAGAAGAACATGCCGCCATCTTTCCGCCACATTGGATGGTCGGCGAGATGCTAGCCATGGCGTTTTGCGACGGTACGAGAGACGACTTCAAGGGCATCCTGGAGCGAAGCATGCGCCGCGTGGATGGGGCCAAGATTGACGTGAACCTGCTCCTCAGCTGCCTCCAGGAGACCATGGATTTCGAACAGAGCCTGGAAAGGAAGTTTGTAGACAAGCCGAGAGCGAGCATCGACACGCTGAGCTCAGCCGACGAGAGGATGCAAAACTTCAACGGGTCGATATCAGTCGCGTTCGAGCCATATCTCAGTCTATGGGTCGAATCTCAAGATAAAGCGCTCGCCACCATGATACCTCGATACAAGACACAACCGCTCATACCGCCCGACGAAGAGTTCTCCCCGCAGGCCGTCATCGGCTCCGCAATAGAACTCTTCCATTTCTACAAGGTCACCTTGTCGCAGTGTGCCAAACTTTCGACAGGGGAACGGCTACTGGATTTGACCAAGACGTTCTCAAGATACCTGGATGAGTACGCACAGCAAGTACTGTTGGCAATTTTGCAGAGAAGTGGCCCGGCGGCGGCATCCCTCGAGGATATCGTCTTAGTGATTAATACGGCCGATTTTTGGCACACCAACACGGGTCAGCTCGAGGATAGTATCAAGAAGCGAATAGACCCGGAATTGGGCGCCAAAGTTGATCTGTCCTCTCAAGCAGACGCGTTTCTTGGCGTAGCCAGCGCAGCAGTCATGGCTCTGGTGAATCGAGTGGAATCCGATTGCGGGGGCGCTTGGCGCGAGATGAAGAATACGAACTGGAGTAAGATGGAGAGCGTCGGAGACCAGAGTTCCTACGTCGGAGAGCTGTTGCAACACGTCAATGCAAAAGCCGAGGAGATATTGCATGTCTTGGTAAAGCAGCAGTACGCCCGTGCGTTTGCAGACAACCTTGTCGAGCACCTTGCCGGTACTTATATCGCAAATATCGTCCAGTGCCGACCAGTGTCCGAGGTTGGCGCTGAGCAGGTACGTCGCACCAAATCGTGTTTGCTCGGCCTAGCGCATGTGTATTGACCTTTCCAGATGTTGCTTGATAAATACGTCCTCACCAAAGCATTCGAGAATCTTCTCTCTTTCCACAACTCCTCGTCGACACCTCACGTACCGGCTACTGGGTTCGCGAAGCGTGTCAACAACACAATGACACGTATCGACCCTCTCTTGAAGACACTTCAAGTTCGACCGTCGCCACCGGAAGGGCTGGTGCAAGCATATCTAATTCATATCGGCGATAGATCAGACACCAATTTCAAGAAGATACTTGACCTGAAGGGAGTGCGCAAGATGGATCAGTCGCATCTTCTCGAGCTGTTCCAAATCCACCGCGAAGGGTCTTCCAACGATAAGCTGGTGGCACAGAGCCCCCTGCTTACACCGCTCATGAACGCGTCGGCTGCCGGCAGCACAGCCACAAGCATCAATTCAAGTTCTGCATTGATGGGTGCGCCAGGCGCCACCAGGTTCGACGCAGCCAGTCTAGGAGAAAAGCTTCTCAGCGCAGCCAGAGATGGCGTGGAGAGGATCGGCACTCCTGGGCAACCGAGCGCGACGGGACAACAGACTGCAACAAGCATGAATGAGAACTTGAAGAACTTTGGAAAGTTTTTCCGAAGAGACATTGGAGGTCTAGGTGCTAGATTCGGCAAGAGTGGCGATGAGCCGGGGAGGTAGCGCACATGATAACTCAATACAAAGAGACATCATCAACACTAATCCAGACTATTCAATCCTTCATCTCGCCATCGCGCGGCCCCTGGTCAATTTGGATAGTCTGATCGTCTTGAACGGTTGAGATATGCGTACAATGCACACCGGTGTGGGCGTTGTCCAAACAAGTGTCGTGGTCTGGCTAATAAGTCAATGAATTGAGAGTCACGAAATCGAGGGATGCAGCCAGACTGAGGCTTGCAGCAAGACCTGGGGCCCGCGATATGTTAGTAGTAAATAAAAAATCGGCCTGGGGATCCGGATGGCAGACAAGTTGCTTTTGCAATCCCCCGCCACGGAAAGGGTTCAAAGTGCCGATGATTTCGATAGTAACTGTATAGGGTAGTAGCGGCCCGTCGTCGAGCTTCGGCAGCTATGACATCATGTAACCACGCGATCATCTATAAAGTCAGCAGTCCCTTTCCCCGTTGAAGCCCGTTGATGGAGACGGATCAATCGTTTCGACAAGGCATCAGACACAAGGGTAAAGGCCTTTTTTTTTTTTTTTCATGTTCTCGAGATTTGCCTTGCAGAAACAGGCTCAAGTGAATCAGCGAGTCGCACGTACAGTCGGTCCCAATAGATCTCTCAGATTCTCCCGCTGCATACCAATCAACAACCACCATCAGCGCCAAGTGACTACAACAGCCAGGATGTCGTGGATGGACTCATGGTCGCGACCTTCCAAAAACCAGGCCACTCCAGCGCCATACTATCTACTACCAGGCGGCGACAACACGCCATACTGCCATTCCTGCGGCCGTGTCATTGGCCAGCGAAAGACTAACGCGGCTGCCACGGCCAAGACTGAAGCGCGGTACTGCTCATCAAAGTGCAGAAGTCACAGGCCAGGCAAGCTTGACCGCGAAATTGAGAGCGTGTTTGCCAGACTGCTGGGGGGCTCGGATGAGTCGGGAAGGCTCGCCAATGCGCATGCGTATGGCAAGGCGGCAAAGAAGCACAAGGGCAAGAACGTCAAGTTGAAAGGCGATCAGAGGATCCTGGTGCGGTGCTCCGTGGTCGAGGACCTGGTATTCGGCAAGAGAGACGACGAAGACGGCGAGAGCCACTCCTCACGCTCCGGCACTCCCGAGCCGGAGATCGAGCATCACGAACATAAGCCCGTTCATAATCTGCCGGAATCTGCGGGACACGGCTATGGTGCAATCAGCGATGAGGATATCTTGATGGACGGCGATGTGCTGGCCCGCATGTCTATACGGAGTGGCACCAGGATCAGGCCGGCCCAAGACGTTTCCGAGGTAAACGGGAGTGTTGGCGGCGAAAAGGGAAAAGCAGAGCGCATCGAAGAAAACGAAGAAATGCTGAAGAAGCGGAGGCTAGGTCAGCGGAGGGCCAAAGAGAAGGAGATGGTCAAATGCGCCGCGCGCAGGTGTATTGTCTTTGGATGTTTGCCCGAGGGCCCTGACGGTGCGGATGGGGGAGACGGGACGGGGGAACGGAGGAAGTGCGAGGCTGTCAGTAACGGAAATATCGTTGAGCCAAGCTTTGCAAAGGGAGACTGGCAAATTCGATGGAGGGAGTAGCGGCGGTACGTCAAGAATGTGTATGTTGGTTCGCGCCGCTCCTCGAGATCCAGTCGTTATATCAACTCATTTCAACGACATTTCCTCGCAGCGCAACCAAATTGGTCTCGACGTAAACAAGGTTGACTTGATTTTACGACGTGGTGGTCTGCTGCTTGCCGCCATGACTGGACCAGTCCTCTTCAAACACACACACACAAAGCGGCCGAGAAGGTTTCCAGGGAGCCAGACCGCTCGTATAACATAGAAACGTGCAGCATTATACCACGACTTCGGGTGCTTAGTAGGTAAATCACAAGGATAAGTGGTTCACACAAGAACGGTCTTGGAATCGCACCCTTGATGGAGGCACAAGCCCCATATGATCGTTCGGTTAATACAAGGAATTGATGCTGGATCCAGATCAGCGATGAGATGATGGCGCAAATCATATTTTGGGTCAGACGAGATCGGATGGACTCAGGCCGTCGCAACCATATACTTATATGGGACCGTTGCATGAACGAAATATTTCAGTGGGAATCTCCTGCCACTCGGTACGGCCAAGTTGGGATGAAAAGGATCTACGCGTCAACCATGATCAGCGAAAGCCCATTCTTGGCATCTACCTACCGACTTGGAATGGTACCTTCAATTTGCAAAAGAGGAACGCTTGGGGAAACAGCGTGGCGTGAATGATTTGTCGCGGTGCGCAGAAGAAGCTTCGTTTCGGTATTGGCGTTGGCCATCTCGTGCGGGACTGAGGAGATGACTGCCCGGCGGTTCTGGCGGTTCATGCCAGCAACTTGGAAACGATACGATGCATGTCGTTGCGCTGGGAAGGCGAGAACGAAAAGTTGCACAGGCGATTCATGCTGGTCGAGTGGCGCAGTGAATCTCCAACCCATTGAGCTCGCAAAGCTCCATCGGTGCCTACCTAAGATAGATATCGTGTACGCTGGAAGCGCCGTATTTCTTTACCATCCCAGGTATGGCGCGCGAGGGCGACGAGAATAACCAGCGTTTGTGACTCGCTTGAAGATGTGAGGTCAGATCAAACGCTTGCGAGTCTCAGATGTCGTCTCATAGGAGGGCAGACCCCTGTTGAGACGGTCTGGCCGCACGGACGGGGGGCTCAACAGAACCCCTGTAGGCGACTAGAGAGGGTCCGAATTAGGCTTCTGGGTCGCCAGAGTGCCGACCAACGGCGCCCTTTCAGTGGTCAAGAAGGAGAACTTGGGCACTCTTCTTTTAGTCTTTAGCGGGCACTTTACCGCTCACGGATAAGATTGTAAAGTAGGTAAAATATCAGGTTGACCTCGAGGCTCCGTGGCTGCATCGGCCCCCCGTGCCGAAATTGACGAGATCTTTCACATGACGAGATCTGGTCGGTAGTGGAACCTGGTGTTGAAGTGTGATGGTCTTCCAAAGGAGAGCTTAGGGACCTAGGTAGGTAGCCATCTGTGTTTTTGTCGCCACGAAGAGTGCCTCTATGCCTCCGAAGAGACTACAATCATCGCTGTTGAGGATCACCAACTTAGACTCAAAGGATACGATGCATTCAGTCTTCGTCGTTGTCGATGTCACATATGGCCGGCCACCTGCCACTAGGTATGCACTGCCAAGTCGTGGATGGCAGAGATAACCCACAAGCATAACTGCCATTTGAGCTTATTTTCCCAACTGTCAAGGAGCCCCTGCAGCAGAGCCTCAATGTCCCATGCCTGCCCTGTCCCTGTCCCACCCGAGTCTCTGTCTGCTCCTGCGCCCGCTGCCCAGGAGCCTCTTCCATGCCTCGTGTCTCAAGGGACGGGGTGCTCGCGGACGCTGAGTGAGTCCCCGCTCTGTTCATACCTTGGTCGAGACCCGTGAGCCCGGCGCCAATCTACCTACCTAGATATGGTCCAAGATCGCGACAAGGTACGACGAACCAATCACCGACTCTTGCGGGTGAACCTGGAACCTGGGTGCTTGGCCCAGAGATCATTCGGTTCCTGGACCGAACGGCCACCTCCTTCCCCCTTCTCCTTGGCCGTTCAAGACAACATCGCCGTGTTTGACATGGGATGGCCAGGAGTCTGCGTGCCTGATGAGTGGCCTGTACTCTTGCCGCACCATCTGATCTCGACTGCTCCTGTAGGTATGATCTACACGGGGCCATCTGATGAACACCTCGCTACTCGCGCGGGTTGGTTTCCTGGGGTATCTGCCAGCTTTCACATCATCGTGACCTTCTCACACTTAGTATATAAGTCCCCATTCGCTCTCTTCATGCCGACTTTCTTTTCTCGTCTCCTCAGCAAGCTCTGATTCCTTCTTTGACACACAGCTCTTTACAGTTCTGCGAACTTTTTCTGTTCATTACGTTCTTTCTTGTGCTAATTCTAAAACTTACAACCGCTTGGCCGGCCATCTTCACGATCAACTTCGTTTCGATTCTTAAAATCTTATTCTATCAGACCTTACCGCAGTTCTCGCTCAACAAAGTACCCTACCGACACCATGTACGCCAAAATCGCCACCATCTCGGCCCTTGTGGCTGTCGCCCAGGCTCGTTTCGGCCAGGAACAAGTTCCGGTCTCTGCCGTCAGTTCTCTCAGCAATTTTGGAAACCCCGGTGAGGCTGCCACTCTGGCTGGAGGCATCCCCGGCAGTCTTCTGGCTGCCGCCGACCCGTGCGCCAAGCTCACGCTTGCGGACAAGATTGTCTCGACCTTGGGTACCGACTCTGCAGTTATCTCGGCCGCCCAGCAGCTGGTTGCTGCTGAGCAGAACTTCAACCCCTTTGTGGTCAGCATCCCCAACATCTGTGGTGATGCGACTCTGCCTGCCACCCAGGAACTCCGTGGTATTGTTCCATTGGTCGACCCAGCTGTCACTGGCTCGGACACGGAGAATGCCAACTCGGCCTCGTCCCTCACCAGTCCCTTCGACGCTACCGGTCTGAGTGTCGCAGAAGTCATGATTGCTCAAGGCTTCTCCAACTTCTCAAGCAACGGTCAGGACCAGTCCAGCGGAAGCACTGGAAACACTGACAGCAGTGCCGGTTCCAGCGACTCTTCCGCCACGGCTTCTGCTGCAGCCTCTGCCACTGTGACCAAGTGCAGCAAGAACACTGCTACCGCATCAGTGGCCGCTACATCATCTGCCGCCGCCGCCGCTTCTTCGACTGCCAGTGCCACTCAAGCAGCCGATGCCGCCGCCACCTCTGCAGCATCCTCGGCTGCTGCCGGTGCAGGTGCCGTGACCAACGCAGTCACAGGAAACTGTAAGTCCCGATCCCATACATGAACCTCTCGCTGGTAATTTTGCAAGGTCATCGATGCTGACAAGCTTTGGATAGTCGACGGTTTCCAGGCCTCTTCCCTTGGCCTTGACTTCGGAACCTGCACTCCTACCGTCAAGTTCGAGGAGTCGCTGAACGGCCGCAAGGCGGGCGAGTTTACTTTCCAGGCTCAGGACCCCGTCGTCAACAAGGGTCAGCAGGAAGCTCTCAACCCCAACATCATCTTCAACCGCATCTGTGACCAGCTCGTCAACGTCTGCGGTGCTTCCGATGATGCTCACACTGCCTGCAAGACTGCCCAGGCTGATCTCGGCGGTGGTGCCAAGGACGAGACGACCGCCAACGCCTGGAACGAGGCTTTGGGCTTCGCTGGCACCAACATCAACCCCGACAACGCCCCTCAGACGGGCTTGGTCGGTCACACTTAAGCGACATGGCGCAGGCTTGCTAGCTAGGCAAATGGATACCCAAAAATGCTAATTTGAAGATCTACTCTGAAACCAAGGTGGCTCTTTGAGACATTGCATCTCGTTTTTTTGTACACTATATACACACCACAAATACTGGGAGCTATCAATTCATGATAATGACAATCTGTTTCAACTTATCATTCTGGCTTTTCTCTCACCAGGCGCTTCCGCACCTGCTTGATTATTCTCAATTTTGAACATTTCTGACCACCGTTGATTGTAAGTTAACCGTGGCATTGACCCAAAGTCATAATTCGGGTCGGTTCTAAGTATAGTAACTACTATGCTTATAAGTTCTCTTCCGATATTGGAATCTATCTCACATGCCTGGAAATGTTGGTCGACGGCATCATGTGTGTACTATGTACTCTGTGATTTGAGCACCTACCGGTAGGTGGTGCCGGTCTGTCTAGGNGTTGGTCGACGGCATCATGTGTGTACTATGTACTCTGTGATTTGAGCACCTACCGGTAGGTGGTGCCGGTCTGTCCAGGGCAGCCGCCAGCTGTCAGCACTGTAACCACGCCTGGAACCTTTCTCACCTAGGTTAGACATCTCTCTCTTCAGCACCCAGCCACGTCAGAATGCTCCGTTTCGAGTCCATTGAAAAGACGCCCGTGGCGACCCTGCCATCAATCATTTGAACGACACCATGGCCGAAACTAAAATCTGATAGATCCTGTCTTTGAAATTCGAGTTTCATCAATTCCTTCTTGTCAGGCGTTCGGACCAAATGTGGACGCCGACGCTCGCGATAGGCTATTACAACGGCAAGCGTGTCGACAGTTCTGGTATTGCACTCCGCCTCTGAACGGCGCCAGGTGATAAGAAGAAGAAGAAATATCAGGCTCAGCGTGATGGTCTTGCTCGCGCTCTGGGCACATCGGGTTCTCTTGTCGTCTCGAGCTGGAAAATGATTCAGGGCATATTTTACGCGAGGTTTTTGCCTCAGGAAGGTCGGCGCCCCATGCCCACTGCGCTCTTGAGCTTTGCATGCATCTCTTGATTCCCGGCACCGTGCCTCTAAGGGTTCTGGGAGGGTTGGAACTGCTCAACAATGGAACTCGTTCAATTTGATGCTCGTTCCGCGCACTGCTGACGTCTCATCATCAGGCACCAAGATTGTGGCTCAGTCGCCGCCGGGATGCATCGTGGCTTCTCAGTTTTCGCTGGATGTGAGGCCACCGCTTGTCGACTTCGATATCATCCAGGAGTATATCATTCCACGCAAGGCCTTCTTCAATTGTTTCATGACGGTGAATACGCCAGACAACAAGTATAGCATCTTGGGGTTTCCCGTTTCTATACAGGATGAGCGATATTCCCGGAACGAGTTCATTTTCAACTTCGGCCTTGTGGTCGAGTCTGACTGCGACGTCATACCGTATGAGAGGCTGGTGAGAAGGCTGGCCATCACCTTTGCTGAGATGGAGAAGCAGGGCGGCTACTTGAGCTCCGAGGGAAAGGTCGTCAACGATGGACGCCGACCCATCGAGAGCTTGTTGGAAATCGTCAAGGAGGACCTGAACAATTATGGAGAGTGTATGATTCCTGTTGGTAAGTTGTCATACACACCAGCTCCTTGTCTCTTCCCATGCCGGCATCAACTGCTCGAGGACTTTGCACGGACACACAGAACTTACACTCGAGTAGATGAGGCCAATACTATCAACATGAAGCTGTTCCCCTACCATCCGCCTCCCCCGCCGGTGCGCGGATGGCACGTGCCTGTCCCCAAGATGAAGCTCATGGAGATCTTGGATGCAACCTGGGACTTGACACTGCAGAAGCTCATTCCGCATATTGATGGCGTCAACGATGTCCGGCGAATCGCCTGGCTCGCAGATGTGTCCTTGCCCCTGACACAGACGGCCTTGCAGCACCTCCTATATTATGATACCATCCTCCTGCTGGACATGTTTTTCTTCGGTGCCTGCTACGCCCCGCGCCCGGCAATCCACGACTTCATTGCAAATAGGGACGGTCTGGTAGATGAATGTGCCAGTTACGTATGCATCGGAGGCATTGCACCCGACGATGCGGTTCCCGCTTCAGAAAACACATCTGCAAGCACAGCCGCGGGGGCTCTCAGTAGCCAGGTTACAGGAACAACCTCTGGTAGGAGTAATAACCTGGCCTCCGGCTCGATCCTGTCATCGCAACGAGTCTCCAACTACCAGTTGATCAAACTGATGACCACGTTCTGCGTCGGCAGGTCCGTCATGGAGTGGATTAAACTGCACACGGACGGGGGGTTTCCCGTTCTGAACCTCATCGACGTTCGGCGCCTCGTCCAGTTTGGAGTCATCAAGGGACTACTGTATCGCTTGCAGAAGTATGTAGTGTCCAAGCAGTATCTCGCCCTACTTGCAACAGGACAGGCGCGGCCAATGCGCGAAAGCAAGCGGACGGGAGTGAAGCCCGGCACGCTCGGCGGCGATGAGAGCAACGGCGAGAACAATCATGGCGGTGTCATTGGCGGCGATCCACTGCAGAAGTATACGGACGGGTGTCATTCATTCGATCAGATCATCACGGAGCAGAACATGACGTCTCAGGAGATTGTCGACAGACTCAAGAGTATACCGGCCCCGGTCGGTGATCTGACCGTCTTCCACCGGTAGCGAGAGCCGGTACTGTGGACACGAGGGCAATTGTTTGCATCTTGGCAGACATTGTGTCTCGGTAGGCCTCCGGGCACATGATTCTGCGTCAATCGATCGCGGTCATTTCAGGGATGCCATCAAGCATCGGATTCGAACATATTCCACCTACTATGATGTGTTTTAATGCATTATGTGCTTTTTGTTATTGGCGGCGAAGATCGTTTCATGACCGCAATGAGTCGCTGTCTTGTTTGAGACGCCAGCTTCTAAGCCCAAGACATGATTACTTTATATTGCGCCCTTTGGCACCTGGTTCAGCGAGGCATGACAGCTGCACAAAGTAGTTGGACACCTAGGTAATGAGGAACGACAAAATGTTGAACGCCCTGGAGTTCAGGGTTGTCCCCGAATTATACTGGGGCAGAGCAGCTTCATCAGACGAGTCAACATCCCTACCCATCGTACGCACGTGGAGCACTGGGAATCGCAAATGGTTCTACCTGACGTCAAAAGTTCAAGTACTGAGCCGTCGCGACAACGAGTGTCGCCTTCCTGCGGCGGAAGCCCCGGAGCTGGGTTCGAAGCACGCAAGAGCAGATTCGAGACATTGCACGAGGATATCGGACACCTGGATGGGCTGAGTTGGAGTCCATGCTCGTGCTCGGGAATTGCCATGACGTAATTGGAGAGGTACTTAGAAGAGCTTGTTACTAATACAACCACATGTCAATGCGTGTTCTTCTGTGCTTAAAAGAATGAAGGGATTGCCCATCAATGCAAAAGCTCTTTGTATCCCAAATTGAACTTTCGCTCCTGTTATCACAGTGCAACTTCCAAAAGCAGCCAACAGATCAACCGGTAAAAAGAAGAGTCAGCAACGCACGAGGGGGTCAAAAAACGGACCAATAAAATCAACAAGCGCATCAGTTGTACCTCTCGCATCATGTCGAACCACGTCCTCTTGCTCGGCGGCAGCGGAAAGATTGCCCAGCTTCTGACGCCGTTGCTGCTGCAGCGCTCGTGGAATGTCACTAGCATCATCCGCAACCCCGACCAGGTCGCGAATCTGCAGAAGCTCGGTGAGAGCCAGAGCGGAAAGCTGAACGTACTCGTCAGGAGTCTGGAGGACGTCAAGAGCGAGGCACNGAATCTGCAGAAGCTCGGTGAGAGCCAGAGCGGAAAGCTGAACGTACTCGTCAGGAGTCTGGAGGACGTTAAGAGCGAGGCACAGGCCAAGACTCTCATCGATGAGGTGAAGCCCAACTACGTCGTCTGGAGCGCTGGTAAGTTCTCTCGTCTTTGGGTGGGCTCAATCGGAGCGCAACAGCCGGAAGACTCGGCGTCCACCAAATATCAATATCATGAGGCTGATACTGGCTGAACAGGAGCTGGAGGCAAGGGCGCCCCCGAACGGGTTCGTATCCCCTCAAATCTATTGACTGGCCCTTCTCTTATTCAAGACTGCACCACTGACACAGGATATTTTGAACTTGTAGACCGACAGTATTGACCGCGACGCCGCAATTCACTTCATCAAGGCGTCGGCAGCCACCCAATCGATCACAAAGTTCCTGATGGTCTCCTTCACGGGGTCGCGGGTGAACAAGGCGCCGTGGTACAGCGACGCCGACTGGGCGGATTACCTGAAGATCCGCGCCAAACTGCAGCGCTACTCTGATGCCAAGATCGCCGCCGACGAGGTGCTGTATCTGGAGGGCAAGAAGCGCTCCGACTTTGCCGCCATCAACCTGCGCCCCGGCACGCTCACCGACGAGCCGGCCGGCAAGGTCGAGCTTGGCAGACTCAAGACGCCCAGCAGCAAGAGCAGCCGTGCCTCGGTCGCCCAGCTAGCCGCCCTTCTGCTCGACAACAAGGACGTCAAAAGCGCCTGGCTGGACATGCTAGACGGTAATGAGGATCCCGAGGTGGCTGTTCAGCGTGTCGTCAAGGAAGGCGTCGATGATGCCGAGGGCGAGCCTTTCTTCTGAGCTTGTAGACCGAGCACGGTAGCTTGATCAGTAAATGAATGGATGACTATATGATACTGTTTGATTCCCTTTCTCGAGTCTGCCAAAATAAGCGGCAATTCATTCGACCCGTACAAGATTCGAGAGATGCACATTCACTATTCTTCACGCCGTAACAACAGCAATGAGACCTCGAAGTATTCTTTTCTCGTCTTGATTGCTCGCCAAGAGGGCACTCGATACACTGCGGAAGGAGAGGGAGTGGGGCAAGAAGCGATTGGAGGTGGGATAACCTTCTCCGCAGGCAGAATCATATCCGACTTCCTGACCTCGTCTCACCTGAACTCTTGCCGCATTACCGCAAGAGCCGCATTCTCCGCATACCTATTAGTTCTTGCAAATTGCGGCGTTGAACCTGTTGTTTCCTGTTGACAAAAAGTGACTTCTCTCCAACTCGCCTTAATGCCAAATACCTTGTTTAGTGCCATCCATCTTGCCCCAAACCTCACTTCCTGCAACATCTAGCTTCAAAAGTCTGTACCATCTCCCCAAGCCCGGGCAGTCACGAGATTCGAACTCATCACAATCTCGTCATTTCAACAACAATTATTTGTTCTGCCCGAGCGTCAAGATGCCGGCTCTACTCAAAGGAACTGCCTTCATCACTGGGGCGGCATCGGGTAATTGCTACTCAACAAGTGATCCCCCCCTTCTTGTAACACTAACTTGTTTGGATTAGGAATTGGTCAACATACGGCGCTCAGTTTTGCCAAGTACGGCATTCAACGCCTCGCTCTGGCTGATGTCAACAATCAACGGCTCGGCAGCTCGATCAGGTCATTGCTCAAGCAGTACCCCGGAGTAGAAGTACTGCCATTGCAGATGAACGTACGAAACGCCAACGAGGTGAAGTCTGGCATCGCTGAGACCGTCCAACGATTCGGTCGCCTGGACGTCGCTGTCAACAACGCAGGCATTGGCGGCTCTGGGAGGCGGACTCACGAGGTCGGAGAGGATGAATGGTCCGAAGTCCTCGACGTCGACCTCCACGGCGTGTGGAGGTGCCAGAAGGAAGAGCTTGCCATCATGCTGAAACAGGAGATTCAAAGTGCCAGAGAAGGCCGCGGGGCCATCGTCAATGTCGCCTCCATGTACGGGGTCATATCTCCGGGCATGGACATACCCGCTACAGCTTATTCTGCAGCAAAACATGGCAAGTCCAACTTTTTGCTGTTGATTTTACCGTTGGAGAACTCTTTGGTCTGACTATCGCCAGGCGTCATTGGCTTAACCAGGGGAGACGGAAATGGGTATGCTCAGCACGGTATTCGCATCAACGCCATATGCCCCGGGTAAGTATCGTCACGAGGAAGTGGTTCCACCCTTGCTTGATCAGCGTGATCTGACCGGTATCATAAACACAGCTTTATCGAGACACCCCTGTTGAAAGCAAGCCACGTCGACGATGCAAGCTCTCCACTCGGCCTAGAAGTGAAGAAAGCGCCGATCCAGCGCTTGGGGAGGATGGAAGAGATTGGCGATGCCATTACCTTCTTAGCATCGCCGCTGGGCAGTTTCATGCAGAGCGCAGCTTTAGTCGCTGATGGTGGTTTTAGTACTCAATAGTATAATATCCGAATTCAAAATACTGGTCAGGTGGCACAAGGTCTCTCGTATTGCTCGGTATATACAAAAGAGATCCCAAAAGTCAGCAGTGCCAGATATTCGAGGTTCATCCAACTATATTGAAGAAAACAATTGAAAGAAGTCTTGCACGCTATGGCCTGTCGCTAATTCAACACAGCAAGAAAATGACAGAGGCAGATCTGTCAGAAACTAAAGAAATCCAGCTCGTGGTTCCTTGGTGCGACGGACTTGTCTGCCTTGGATCCCGCGGCCTTTTCTACACTCTGGACCAGCCCACCCAGACTGATGGGACTGAGAGCATTCATACCGCCTTCGCCGCTCAGCCAGTACATGTCGCCATCTCCAAGTCCCTTGTTTTCTTCTTTGGGACTCATGCTCGAATCATCGCCCAATGAGTCGACTTGCGGCGCACCATTCAGTACTGAGCTGGCACTGAGTCCGGCCGGCCCAGATACCCAGTCGGACATATGGAAGCCGACGTCTTGGTTGGATTCAGAGTGCTCTTGTTGATGTGCCTGAGAGTCCCAGGCGCCGCCGGTGGAGGTGTCGACGAGTACAAAATCATCAGGGGCTCGTGGATGGGCATCGCTCGTATCCAAGTCCGCGGTGGAGCCCTGGAGTGCGTCCAAGCTGAACATGTTGGATGTGTCCCCGAAGCCAGAGAAGTCACCTGAAATTGAGTTGGGCAGGTCGAACGCCAGTGATCCGATACTCTGTGCCGAACCAGGAGGCGTTGGCTGCGATGCGCTCGCGTCGGAAAAGGGTGCAGGCGGCCTCGCGAACACCGAGGCGCGCCGGCTCGTCGCTTGTCTGTGCCGCTTCTTCAGCGCTGGCGCCCCTTGATCTGGGTCCGAATTTTCTCTCCGTGCCGGTAAGATGGAGAAGTTGCCATTCTGCCACGAGTGCGGTACGTCCAGCTGAGATTGCATGGAGCCGGCCGTCATGCTTGGCTGGGCCAAGGAGTTGGTGCGGGTACGATAGGGGTCTGACATGTCCTGTTTGAGCTGGGCGATGATGGCATTCATCAGGGCGTCCATGCGCTCGGCCGGATGGTACGTCTCGCTCATCTCGTGGATGGCATGGGAGATGACCTCGAGATAGCCAAGGTAGCTACGCCTGTCGGCGTCGTCCTGCTGATGGGCTAGAGCTGCCACGAGGGCGATGGCGGCAGTGCCTGCGTGCTGAATTCCTGTCACGAATATCTTCTTGCCGCTGAAGCGCTGCCTGTGCCGCCAGCAGATACGAGCGACCCTCATGGCCTGCTGGGTGCAAATATTCCGCGATAGCGACGTTCGGCTATCGACCATGATAGAGTCCGGATCGCCCAACCCGATCGAGGTCTCTACCGCTGAGAAGGGAAGGCCATGGGATTGTTCGGGGCTGTGAACACCATTCTCGGGGCTGGGATGCGAATTAGTGCTCGCATCGTCCGTCATGGAGCCATATTTAGCCCAGGAGCGATGCAGGAGTATCATCGAGACATGGTACTGCTGATGAAGCAGAAAAAAGCTGAAGGGTGCCGTCCTGATGTTGGCGGGTTTCCACGTCAAGTGATCGGGAAGTCTCCGATACCAACTCTGGAGCTGACGATCCAGGTTGATGACTTGAAGATAGGCATTGTCCTCGGCCTCGGCTGCTGCAAACAAATTCGGCTCCCGGCTGTTGTTCCTCTTGTTGCTCTCTCTGATCTCTACAATGCGGCCGGCCAGCTCCATGAGCTCGACTAGTTGGTCGAATATCTCCTGAACAAGAGGGGCTCGAGTCTGGGCTCCTGCCGGGGCTTGTTGCTCGCCGGCACCTGCCGACAGCATTCCTGCGAATCGCCTCGACAACAGGTCCATGCCAATGTCCTGGTTCTTGATACTTGTAGGTCGCCCGAGAAACAGTGCCCAGTATTTGTCATAAATGACACAGGCTCGCATGGTCATGTGCCTGATTGAGACCTCGCGGTCTGACAGTCCATTGTTGCTGCAATCTAGGTGGAGACCGACGTCGAACGCCAGGCGGTTTGCCATCCCTTGTCGATTCATTAGCATTGATGAGACCCGTGCTGCTGCACATTACGAAGTATCTTACCCGAGTACATCCAACCCGTGTTATCGCGGCCGACGCCGCATTCCAGGTCCCCCAGCAGGAGTAAGGCTTGCACGCTTGGGATGCCTCCAGGCCTCTCCAGTTCAATGTCGAGCATGTACTTTGCCTCGCGATGCAGGGTGCTCTCACGATTGCCTAGGCTGATCTTGATGATATCCTCACGGTCCTTGTCCGCAAAGCGGTAGCCTGCAGCAAGCATGGTGATGTGCAAAAACGATGAGTAGAACTTGGGGTTCTGTGATTCTCGATCTGTTTCAAAGGCCTCCTTGTCGATAACAACCAGAACACCGTTGTAGTACTCCCAGAAGGTGTTCATCAGATAGTCGTAAGTGACAGTCGTGAGCGACCTGATCATCCTCTCTACGCGACGGACCTGTTCGGGGGGCTCCCTCGAGTCGGACTTGCTGGAGGATTCGGCGTATACGTGGCTATTCGCCGTGGGCCCAAAGAAACGAAGGCGACCTGATATTTGGTCGAAGCTGAGGTTTCCTTTGGTCGATAAAAGGCGTTGGATGACGTCGTCCTGGGCAGATTCTCTCGTGGCCTGGGGCGTGAAAAACTGTGCTGGTTTGTAATTGAAGTTCACAGGTTCGGGGTCGACCGCTTGTGGAATTACGGCCACTGGCGGCTCGTTCTTCTCCGTCTCGAGAGCAGGAAAATCACCAGTCATGGAGTCGGGCGGTGATGGTACCTCACGAGCTGGAGAAATCACTCGACTCGTCTTTCTTTGCTTCTCCGTTCGCCGTTCAGTCTTGCTTGACTCATCTTGGGACTCGGAGGCTTCCTGTCGTGTCTTGGGAGGATGTATAGCCTCCGGTGGCACGACTCCTTTCTCCGTGAGCATACCCTCTAGCAGATTGATTCTGTCCGAAAGCGATGCCATGTATGCTTTGGAAATCGGTCTTTACATTCATAGTCAGTTCTGGGCATGGCGCGAGCTAGAACGCATGTAGACCATACCGTCGTCTCTCATCATCATTCTTGATGACGCATTCGTTTCCTGATCTCTTGCACTGGTTGCACTCATTCTGTCCTTTGGGCACCACACATCGTATTCTGCGATCCCGGCAAGATGCGCAGGCTACAGAGGCACGGTGTCGAACTTGCTGCTTATTGGATTGTCTAGCCGAGTTGGCTCTTGCAGACACATTTTCTTGGTTCGAGATATCTTCCTTGGTCATTTCTGACGAAGCCACTCTTTTACCCTGCGGCGCCGCCATGATGGCGATTATGGTGTTGTTGTTGTTGTCGTCGTCGTCGTCGTTGCAGTCCACAAAGCAAGTGATTGTACAATGACAGCCGGATGATCATCCAATGGCCGACCTCTCGAAACGACCGCGAAGTTGCCGAACAATGGTCAGATCAACATATTCACCAAGGCATAAGGATCAGAAGATTGCAGTCAGGTCAGGACGGTTCAGTCAAGACAGACAGGAGACTGCGGCCACGCTAGATAATGTCGGAGAACCTGGATTTTCTGGGGTAAAGGGGTCCATCTCCACGATTTGCATCCCGGTCTTTGTACCATCTCCACCAAGGAGACGGGGTAATATGATGGGGTCTGTTCTTTGACCCGGCATCCGCTCCCATCCTTCATTGAGATTTGGCATTTGTGCGTGTTTATTGGTCTCCTCTTGAGCGCGAGACACCGAGATACGGCTTTCCAAGTCCCCCGGGGCACTCTCGCTATACCACTTATAGAAAGCTCCAGCATCACATGGTGCACAAATGCAAATCCACACGGCTTGCATAGACCTGGGGAAGACCTGGGAGGGAGGGAGACAGGGAGGGAGGTGGGTGGGTTCCAGGCTGTACGTAAGGTTGTACGCGAGACACGACGAGAGCTTCTGGCTTCAGCGACCGCCCCACAGGACTGGCAGCTTCGGGGCTGATGAAGAGGTAGGAAGATAGCCCTTCGCCCGTAGCCATGCAGTGGCGCTCGATGATCGTGACGTTATTTCATGCCGTGTAGGCACACAAGTCCAGGACCGGTCTGGAAGCGAATCCAAAGGGTCACATTCGGGATTTATCTGGACTGCCCCCAATCCAAGTGGTATGGATGGTATGTATGTAGTCTGTAGGTAGATAAGCCATATGTTGCGAAACCTCAAGATCTGGAGCGAACGAAACCGGCTTGGAAAGCGTGTCACACAGGGGCCAAGAGCAGCATATGAGAGATGGGAGCAGGAGAGCGCCCGCGCTTTCAGCCCCTTGTTAGCTGTTATGACTTTCCCGGAGGAGAGACTCGGCCGAGGTATGCGCCATGATGAACGGCGAGCGCTCTACGGCGGTCGAGGCGTGTGAATTCATTACAAGGCTTCACCCACCCACCAGACTACCTGACTTGCACGTACCCGCGTCCGGGGTACGACCGGATATGGTCCAAGCCCGGACTCCTGAGTGGCCTATCCATTCACCAAATCCAGGTATAGAAAGTCTGGGGGGGCGGGGACGACTATCCCGGCCGTCGGTGATGCAGAAAGAATTGACCTATCCGTTCGCAGACAAACCTGGGGCAAGCCAGGATCCGGCACCACTTGAACTACAGGGGTCCCCGCATTCTCTACACCCTCAGAGACAACCGACTGCCCGCGGGAGTTCGGTAGACCCCGCAGGCCAATAAATAGTTGTTGCTCTGTCGACTCATGGGGCGCGGGCTGGACGTCTACATATGACTCGCGCTGAAGTCGTTGTGTGAGATGTGCTTGCAGTAACGTCTCCTGGTCCCCTTACTCTGCGAATGCCAGAGGAATCTTGCAAGGTTCTCGTGCTGGGCCAGGAGGCTTGTGTTTCTGTTTTTTTTGCTGGTCGCCCAGAATGAAATTATCGTCATTCGAACCGACCCAGTGGCGTAGGACTTTCGCATTCTATCTCAAGTCGTGCCAAGAGTAATGTTGGGAGGGCTATATTCCGCCGTCGTGGCCACTGATACAAAGTCTTGAATGACGTGCAAAGCTCCTTGAGGAAATACATAGCTAGGTTCAGTCGAGGAAAACAACCCATCATTCTGCGTAGGAGCATGCATGCAACATACATACAGAGTACAGACATTGGCCTTGAGCTTTGTTATCCGAACATCAGCCAGCCCCTAGAAACTTTGTATAGTCCTGCAGCTAGCAGGCAAATGCATAGGGAAAAGTCTAGTCCAGTGCTACCTACCTAGTATGAGACCCCGGCAGGCAAGTATAAGGCTGCTTTTCTCGGTGGGTACCTACTATACTGCCCAGCAGAAGAACCCAACCCAACGTGCCAGGCGTTCGTCGTCTTGCGGTAATGAATCGATACACCTGTTATATCCTTCAAGGGAAAAAAAAATACATGCGTTTTCTGCGTCACCTTGCAATCTATAGGTATGCGAATGCATAGCGAATGAGGATCAAGAACCTCTGCCAAGAACACGCAGTCCCCGTAAGCAAAAACAGACGCCACCCACTCCTCCGAAGCAGAGATGCCATGTCAATAGGTGATTCCTGTGCGCCCCACCCCTCGTGTGCATGGTATTATAAAGCTCCGAGGCAATAGTCCAGATGAAGGTGCAGTAAGGAACCTAGGGGCCAGAGATGGAGGCTGGGCGGGGAAAGAAGACTGGAATGAGCCGGTCGGCGAAACAAGGTAGTCCAAAGACCGGCAACAAGCAACGAAACAAAGTCCCGATCATGCGCAGCTTGAGCTGAGGGGAGAAGGAGATCATCACTTCCCCCCCCCCCCC